>VXAL01007469.1:60510-96105 GCA_013399475.1 Chauna torquata | reverse complement strand
GATCACCTGCTCCTGCGTGGGCTCCTCTCCAGGGGCTGCAGCTCCGGCCTGGAGCCTGCTCCTGCAGGGGCTCTCCATGGGCTGCAGCCTCCTTCAGGCCACATCCACCTGCTCCTCCGTGGGCTCCTCCATGGGCTGCAGCGTGGAGATCTGCTCCATGTGGTACCCCATGGGCTGCAGGGGGACAGCCTGCTCCACCATGGGCCTCACCATGGGCTGCCGGGGAACTCCTGCTCTGGCACCTGGAGCACCTCCTCCCCCTCCTTCTTCACTGACCTTGGTGTCTGCAGGGCTGTTCCTCACTCCTCTCACTCCCAGCTGCTGTTGCGCAGCAGCTTTTTCCCTTTTTTTAAATCTGCTCTCCCAGAGGCACAACCAGCGTCGCTCATGGCTCAGTTCCGGCCAGCAGTGGGTCCCATTTGGAGCCGGCTGGAGCTGGCTCTTTTCTGACATGGGGCAGCTTCTGGAATCTTCCCACAGAAGCCACCCTTGTGGCCCTCCTGCTACCAAACCTTTACCACATAAACCCAATACACTAAGTTGTCAAATAAACTTTTCTTTTTGTTTCATAAAGCCTGATGTCTAATAGTCTTCTGTTCTGAGAAACTCAGGAGACAGACTTTGTAGTTCTTGGCTTTGAGGCTAGAAATATTACTGCTGTATTATTTAAGGTTTGTTGTTGTTTTTGTTGTTTTTCTTTCTTTTTGTTCAGTTGACTATCATGATGCAAGACCAAACTCAGTCAGACTACAGTCATCTTACATATTATGATATATCAGACATTTGTGTGTCATTAAGGCACAAGAATCCTGAGGTAGCCTCTGCTGGTAAACTTGTTCTTGGCATCAGTAAATCCAATCCTGTCTCATTTGTCTGAGCTGCAGACACTTCAGGGATATGATTCCTTCTGACTGTGCATCTCCTTGGAGTCTACAAGGGACACTTTCACTCTCCATGCTGCCATTATATCAACAAAAGAATAATGTGTAGCCCCAAGTGTAATGGTTACCATTATGGTGATCCAGATTTTATGGCTTTGCTCGCTCTTCAGTTGTTACCTCAGTCATCCCAGAAAGTCTTAGAGAAAACTAGGTTGCTTATAGTTTACTATATATTCTGCTGGGTTACTTTTTTCTCAGTAGAGATGCTGATTGCTCATCTTTACTGAGAGGGGAAAGTGTTGTACCCAGCTGATGAAACTGCAGCTGTCAACTGGCCTTTCATCAGCGCAGCAGAGCGTGTTGAGGCAGCCTTGCTAGTGCTGTGAGTCATGCACAGTCATGGTGAGCCTTAGCTTGCTTTAAGCTTTTTCATTTTTTTCCAGTCACTGAGTGATGATCATTATCACTTGATATTAACCTGTATGCCAGAAACCAGAAAACCCTAGGAATATCCTTGGAAATCCAATTTGCACTAAATAGTAGGGTCTTCAATATAATTACACACCTGTTTATTACACCTGATGATTCTGACACAAAATGAAGGAAACCAGATGTTGCAGCATTACATTATAGTAATGCCTTTCATTACCAAAGTGCAGTCACTTGCATCCATAAGGAAAAAAAAAAAAAGCCATTAGTTTTCCTCTTACTATTAATTAAATCATGCCTGAAGGTGTGAAACTGTCAAACAAATCTAATGCTCTGAATAAAACATGAGAGGAGTTGTAAGTGTTACTATTCAGATACAGTAGGTAGTTGCAGTTTCTTTAGCATTGCCTCAGCAAAATAAGACAGCTCTGGTGCAGTGAATTGCCAAGTGCATTTTCTGAGATGTCTTAGTAATACTTGATTGAGATTCTGTATAACTTGCTTTCATGATTCTTGCTGGGATTAATAACTTTCCAATACAGGGTAGTGAAAGAAGGGTTTTCACATCTCCTGGGGAGATGTGAACTAATACAGAATGACCAGCACTTGGCATTTCATCAGATTTCCTGTCTTAAATCACCAGGTTCTGGTATTACGGGATTACTTCATCCTGCTCATTAAAATAATATGCTTTTAGATGTCTCCAGTGCACTGAAGGGCTTGAGAATGAAACACATTCAGCTTTAAAGACTCAAAACAGAAAAAGTCATGGAGTCAAAAAAAGAAAGCTCATGTAGTTTAAAAATACTTATTTTTTAAGTTAGTCTCATGCATAAAAATTATTTTAGGTGTTGCCAAAATTAAAAAAAAAAACCTTTTAAGGTAAGAACATAGATTTTTAAGTCTTTTTTTGTAACTCTAAGAATAAGGACTTGTGAGCGGTTGGGAATGAAAAAGCTTGTGTAAAACTTTGAAACCAGTGAAGCAACTGCTTGTAGTTTAACAAATTAAAAGAAATTACATACCAAAGAAACATGACGGAAAAAAAATGTCTGGAGAATGTTCAGCAGAAGTTCACAGTCTCTTGAAGACTGGTGAATGTGAATCAGAGGGCTGAAATGGAGAGTTGTCTTAACCAACTCCTACTAACATGGGCAGCTCTTGTAGTGGCTTTCAGGATCTCCAATGCTTTGTGATCCTGTGATCCATTTTGGCTGTTGTTGTGTTGTTGTGTTGTTGTTTTGCATTCTCTCTTCTGTCCTTGCTGTGTACAGCTACAGAACGTCAGGAAGAAAGGTTTCAGTGTTTCTTCTATCTTTGCATGTTGAGTCTTTTGCTTTCTTTTTCTCCAGTTTTCTGCCTTCCTGGACTAATTGTGGATTTCTGCAAAATGCTCTGCATAGGATTTTAAATCATACTTTGAAAGTTTCAGTTTGTGAAAAGAGCATCTATCAATCAGATCTGTCTTGCAAATGTTTTCAGAACGCAGCAGCATAAGCTGCCTGTTGCTTCTTTGCCGTGGTTCCGTGAGGCTCTCCTTTACCAAGTATGTAAGGAAATGGTTATTCCAGCTCTTGCAATTCATCACGACAGCTGATCCTGTAGTTAGTAACATTAACTCAGTAATGGAGTATGCTTAGTTCCTTCTGGGACTAAGACTGTTTCTTCAGTTCAGCCGTAGCTGCTGTAACCTGCAGAGCTGGGTGTGACGTCCCGGTTTGACATCCAGGCAGGCTGCAGTACTTAGAAAGGCAAACAAATGGTTGCACTTCATACAGATGCTCAGGGCTGTAGAACAGCTCCAGGTTTTCTCCCAGATAATGCTCCCCTGTGTGTCTATGCTGCGCAAAGGGTGGTGAATACTGCTGTGCTTCGGTGTGGTTTGTTGTATATCCTCTGCCACAGGGTGGCCAAGTAAGGACTGCTGTGAAGAGAAAATCTTTACTCCCTGACAAGGTTTTGCTTTACAACTCCATATTAGCGCTGTTCCAGAAAAGTCCAATTTTTTTTCTGTAAGAAATCAGAGCAAAATAAAAACCAAGCCAACCTCCATTTACCAGCCTGTATGGGAGAAATTCTTCATTAGGTACTGCCAATTGCAGTCTGTCAGGAACCTGTAATTGCCTTTGGACATCTGGGGATGCTGGACATGAGTGATGTTTTTTCACCTGCCTCTGTAGGACTCTTCCTAAGGTTTAGGTTCATTTCTGGAAATAATACAGGTGCAAAAGTGCATACAGAGGCATGGACAGGGATGAAAAGGCATCTCCAACCTCCCAGAGTTAATTTGTAAGGAGCAGAAACCCACTGTGGTACTGTTGCTCTTCCTGTACAAATACAGGGGCCTGTTTGAGAACAGAAATAATTGTCTTGGGGCTACTCAGTTAGACTGGAGTAAAACACATGATTTTCCATTTTGGGACTTTGCTTCACCTCAGGCAAATTTGTGCCTCAGCACTCCCTTTCTCTTGCATACAGACACACGTATATGCACACAAGTAAAATGATGGAAAAGCAGGAGTAAAACAGTGAGTCCTTGCAGATGTCTGACCGGCTTTTGGACTATTTTGCTGGAAAAAGTACACATAGGAAGAACAGTTGCCTTTGAAGCAGAAATCTGAATTACATGAAACAAGCATTTTGGGTTGCTCTCTCACTCGTCCATCTATAACTCAATAAAGCAAATAAGCTGTGTTGGTAGCATGTAATTTAGTTGTTATTCAGGCACTAGGTGCTGGAGGAATGCATTAAAATGCATGCTGACTGGCAGGAACATAATCTGGGAAACAATACAAAATTTGAATGGATTTGCACAATACATTAATTTCATCCTTAAGTGTACTCCACAACATTTCTCCTGTAGATTAGGGCTTGATGCAGAATCCTTTGGAGGAAATGTGAAGAACCCACTCAGACCTGGAGAACTCTGTATTGGTGTCTTTATGTATTATTGCCAGTAAATAATTTCCCTCCATGAATGTAGGTAATTTCCTTGACATCTGCCAGAAAAAGAGACTAAAAGTGTCTCTGGAGATGAGGATCCCAAGAGGAAGGAGCAGTTTAAGAAGAGACAGTACATAAACCAGCTGTGGGAATTCTTAGGCCATTTGAAATCTTCTCCTTCCAGGGAGGCACGCAATTATGCGTACGCCACAATGATTGACTAGGCACAGAATTTCCATTCACCTTTCCAAGGAATAATTATGTCACTGTGGTTTTGGGTCTGCTGCAAAAAGGGTAGTCAGTTCTTTGTCTGATTCATTTAGTCCCTTCTCTGAGGGGACACTGGCAGTTGCTGTGGTAACACCACTCCTTGAATGCTGTGCCCCATCCCTCCTCTAATCACAACCATAAGGCTTTGTTACTTCAACAATAAGGCTGTTTCACTTTCTATTATGATCTTCCCTCCACATGAAAGAAGTTGCTGGTTGACTCCTGCTTCTTGCCCAAACCTCTTAACACCTGAAGACAACACCAGGTGGTCACCTCCACAGCAGAATATCTTCTTCACTCCATGAATGATGCTGGGCACATAACGGAGGGTTTGCAAGGACATGCAGGCTACCTAGACTGAATAAATTATAGATTTGAGAAGCTTCATTACTTGAATGATCCAATCAAGCACCAGCTGGCGTTGAAAAAACAACTGACAAAGACACCTCTTTATTCACAAACAGAAAAGGTTTTCCACATTTTAAGTTTAAAATAAAAGATCTTTGGGAACCTGTTGCTGCAGCTTTAGATAAAGGCAAGGGCACGCAGGTGGTGTAATCACTGGCACCAAACAGGAGCTGCCCACAGGTTCCTCTATTACAGCAAACAAGATAAGTTTGTCCTACAGCCAGTAGATACGCACAGCAAAAGACAGGCCTGAAGGCCAAGCTGTGTGTGTGGCATAGCATAGCACAGCCCAGGCTTGGACTCACTCGTATTAACTGTTACCTGGATCACCAACTCATTGATGTACAACGATCTTCCAGCCAGGATCATTACATGAGTTTGGCTGGTTCTGCAGCACAGAGTGTTCCTTTGTTTATACTTTTGCTTTTGAAACTCCAAGCCAGATTGATGCTGGCCAGCTTGTTTGCACTGTACCTTTGACAGGAGTGTGGAACACCAGGGCTCCACATGTGGCGTTGTCAGGGAGGATGGGATATTTTTGAATGGTGAGCCAAAAATCTTGTATCTTTGGTGAAATGCTGCATTTAAACACATTATAAGGAACTGCTAAGAGTGTGTTTCTTGTAAGTGAGGCCCAAATCTCTGCCTGCTCAGATCCTGAGCCCAGTATCCTCTTCCAAGCAGAGAGTTCTGTGTATTTTTGAAGAATACTTAGGGTCCCACTGTTCTTGGTGGCAGAGATGCCAGCCACCTTTCACATACTACTTTAGACTGTCAATGACATTTTCTTGTGAGGAGGCGGAAACAAGTTAAAGCCATCATCAGCTGGAGCATTAGGAAGCAGTTAGCAAGTTACCCATACTCCATGTCCCTTTTCTGAGGTTAAAATAACCCAGCTCATTGAACCTTTCTCTCGCAGGCCATGTTTTCTGACCCTCTCTCTAGGGTCTTCAGCTTGTCTATATCTTCCTTGGCTTCTGGGATCTACCTAGAAAAGTGTTGACTTTTCCAGCTAATATAACTGCTGAACAGACTGGAAAAGGGTAATTGTCTCCCACTCCTTACATAAAACACTGCTATGAATACACTCCAACGTTGGCAACATCCCATCTCCCTGACACCATGGATTCACATAGTTTGTTACCCAATATAACTGACAACCTTTTTGTTCTTTCCAGTTGGCTTACTGGTGGTACCCCATTTCTTTGCGTGTTTAGCTTCTCCTCCCTTTTTATTGGAAGTTGTTATAGGGTCCCCTGCCATTGCTGCCAATGACTACCTCTTTTGTGGTGATCTTGGCTCTGGAGGTCAGATGGTTGCTACGTGTGTTGCCCTTACTCAAGTTACTAGCTACATTTGCAGGTGGTGTTATCCAAGCTGTTAGTTATGAAATCGAGAAAAATGGGATCAGAGTGAAAACCAGTGGGGCCTCATTTGATTACTCTCTGAATTTAACAGCTTATCATTGATAGCTATTGTTCTAAATCACGTTTCCAAACAGTTCTATCCTCATCACAAAGTGCTTATATATTTCTGTTTGCACGCTTAGGAAAGTTTAACATTGAGCTTCAGAGCTCACTTCATGTCTTCAGCTCTGCAGACTTAGATGACACTATTGGAAAGGACAGACTTTAGGAAAGCAAGAGGGATTCTATCTCATCTTTCACTAAGAAGTCTTTGAAGTTTCATCTGAAGCATCTTCTGTTTGTGACTGAAAGGGACAAGATGCAAAATAGGTGGATGGACCTGCAGTTTACCTAATAATGCAGACCTGTATGTTGTCACAGTTTCCTTGTCATGCACTTTTTTCTTTTTTTTATTGGCTGGCAAATATTTAGCAGAACTTTGTAGAGAACAATTCTTTATACTGATAATGGAAAGAACTTCAGTGATGTTGGGGAAGGTTCTTAAACCAGGGAAAACATGGGTTGAATTGCCTTCACTCTTTTCTTCAGAATGCAACTGTGGGCCTTAAAAAGACAGTATCAGTAAGTTAGTTCACAATTTCATGTATCTAGTTTCAGAAATAAGTGCGGCCCTTTGACCCTCTGGGCAATTCTCGCATTTAAACATCTGACATGATCTTCCAACACAAAAATCTTTGTTCTTCCCCTTGACTTCACGAAAGATCTTGTCACCTTTCCTTTTTCCTGTGCGTGAGAACAAAGAAAAGAATGAAAGCTCAGCAGAACATAAGGGAATGGAAAGGGAACAGTTTAGAATAGAAATAGAAATGTAACATTAACTGTAGCTTCTGCTAGTACTGTAAAGTATAATAAAATAGAAATCAGAGTGCTTTAAAGAAGTTTCTTTTCATAATCTCGATTTGGACAAGGCTTGTTTTTTATGGGGTCTTAGAAGAAAGCTATTAGATGCAATTTGAAAATCATGTAAGTTTTTAAAGTCATATGCTTCTGCTACATCAAGTCTATAACTTTTTTAGCAGCTGGTTTTTGAGGAGATTTTATACAGTACTATTCTTCATATAAAATGAACCTGAATACTTGCACTAGCTCAAGGTTTGGGCTGGCTTTTAGTATGAGTAGAGGTAGGTAAAGGAAGTTTATGGATAATTGGTATGTTCATACAGTTTTTCAAGTGTTCTTCACTTTCCTTCCATAACTCTTCTTTGGTTTTAAGTGCACACTTCTGAAGTTTTCTCAACTTTATTTCAGGAAGTTCAAAGGTTGTATCTGTATCAGACAAAAACTCTGCCTCCTGGAAAGGCTGACACGAGTGGCTGTGGAGTGGCAGTGGGTTTCAACAGTTAAACTTCAGGACAAAGAAACAATTACAGGCTAGGTGTAGCTTCACTAGCATGATTAGAGGAAGAAGGGTGTAATAGATGAGGTAATCGGATAAATAACCATACAGCAGAGGGAACAGAAGATTAGTCAAACAAAGGACCGGTAAAAACAAATAGAACAAATAGGCTACATAAATGGAGATGCCTACCCAGAATCAAAATTAGATATCACTATCATAGGCATTTTGTAGGCCCTTGTCACACACAGTGCTAGATTTTTATTTTTTTTTTAGCTTATGCGCCAAATTTGACCCATATTTCTAATTAGTTCTGTCACCTTTTTTTGTCATTATTATTTTTGTTTGGTGATTTTTATTTTCAAACCCGCTATATGCTGACATAAAGATGTTGGATGCTGAAATGGGTATGATCTACTCTGGAGCTCAGAGGTATCAGTGCACTACGGAAGAATAGTAAGATTGGGCTAAATATTTGGAGAAAGACTATTATGGACCACATTCTGTTATCTCCATTGTGTAGCAGCAGATAATGAATAATTGGAACAATGTTTTGTTTTTAAATGCTGTGATGTGATGAGTGTCTTCCTCTGGTGGGGTGTGAATGGTTGTGTTTTGTAAATTAAACCTTCTAAAGGATGGTGTGTGTATCTTCCTATTAACACGCATCACAGAGTCTACTGCTTGCTTAAATGAGGCCAGAAGCTTTCTCACACAAGTCTACTTGGCTTAGGCTCTTAACTTGAATTGGCATCAGAATCAAGCCACACAATATTTATATAGTTATAATTAATGTGTTTGCATTTCTAGTTCTAAAAACAGGGAGAAAAACAGTTTCCGTAGCGTGTTGCAGCTTACAGAATGATAGAATCTGAAAGTCACTAAACAGCAGAGCTTGATTGTCACATCTGGAGATCTCTAGCTCACCCCACCTGCTCAATCAGGGTCTGCTGGAATAGGTTTCCCAGGACCATGTCCAGATGGAATTTGAAAGTCTCCAGGGATGGAGAAACCACAGCCTTTTTGGGCAGCTTGTTTCAGCGCTCAGTCATATCAGTAACAAAGTGTGTTTTGTACTGGGAAAAAACAAATGTCTTTCTGTAGCTTGGAAAAGTTAAATTTAGTTCTCCCAGAAAACATAATCTAATCAGAAATATAAGGGTTGAGAATCAACCCTAAATTCCACTTCTGTTCCAAAATTTTCATCTAGCCTCAACACAAGAAACTACACATGGAGGTTCATTGGCTGCCAGATAGTGGTACAAGAGAAGTGTCCTGCTTGGTTATGAATTTTAATATCTTGGCAGTTATCTCAGCAACTACCCTACTCCAAGTGACATCAGACATCTGTTCGGATGCAGGGAGATAGCCAAAAGCCCATTTAAATAATGGAAAGGCCCCCTTTACTGACTTAATTTCAACCTGAATCAGAGACTGTTCTTCTAAGGCAGCGTTCACAGTGATTACTGAGGCACTTGCAGATTTTTCATTTGTAGACCCTGTTAGGTCTTTTGCCTAGAAGTTAGAACTTGTTAAAATCATGTACGTCAGCCTTGAGGATTACTTCATCAGTTTAGCCCTTACCTTGTAAGTAATATTAGCTGTATCTACATTTCAGAGTCTGGATTTGTAGGGGAGTGTTCCTAGAACTCAGCTGCCTAGACTGTTAGACTATTAGCAGGATTCCTGGCATGCTTTTGGCCCAGGCAGCCAGCACTGGCCCAAACAGGAGTGATCATTC
Organism: Chauna torquata; assembly: GCA_013399475.1. Taxonomy (NCBI): domain Eukaryota; kingdom Metazoa; phylum Chordata; class Aves; order Anseriformes; family Anhimidae; genus Chauna; species Chauna torquata. The sequence goes on along the minus strand of VXAL01007469.1, from coordinate 86,670 downwards.
CCCATAGGCACCTGGCCTGCAGCAACCAACTGTGGAAACTAAAACAGCTTGCTAAGGGGTCAGCCCATGCCATGTTGCCAGAGGTGCCTAGGAACGTTCCTGGGCACGTTTAATTTACTAGGATGGGTGCAGCCTTCAGGCCTGACTTCAACATTTTGAGCAGTCCTACTACATTTATTACCTCTACATATATACATATGGTTGAACACTCCAGTGGATGTTTGCCAGCTTGCAACTACAACATGGTTGATTGAAGTCACGCCACCTATTCTTTTCTAATGAAGAGCTGTAAAGTACTACTTTTCAGCTTATAACACTTTTTTTCAGGAGGGTTTTAATCTAACCAGTATGTTAGTGTCCTGTGGGTTCTTCTTTTCCTGATGCTGGGGTGCAGAGGGAAGGTAGGGCCTAATACATCTACTTCTGCTTTTCATCATAAGCCAGCAAGCTGTGCAAATCCTTTAAATATTTATCACTACTAATTTACTGAGGGTTCTGTACTCTATTTTCTCCTGCCACACAGTGATTCCAAATCCATCTAAGCACTGCAGTCCTGTCCTGCTAAGAGCTTTGGCATGTAGGCAACATGCAACAGGAAACATCCCTTTGGTGGAAGCAGAGGTAAATGTAGTGACTCTCTTGTGTTCTCAGACTTTAGGCTGATCCCTGGGAAGTCTCTTTCCTATGGATGCCTCTATTGCTAGACTCAGGTACTGGATAGCTTTTGCCCTGCTCTGCTTTCCTTGCCTGAAATTAGCTCAGATCTCTGGTGGTGAGGGATGGCTTCTGTCCCCTGAGGTGTGTAATGGCAACCTAAAGGCCGTAAGGAGTTCCCTCAATTAAATTTGTCACCTTCTGGAGGCTGGAGATGTCTCTGAATGGAATGTAGTTCTCCACCGTTTTATGGCCTATTGATGAGAGTGCTGCCTGTCTAGTTAAACTCACCCTAGCAGTGTTCCTGAAGCAGGTGTGTCTTGTATACCAAGATGCCCTCCTTGCTGTTCCACAGCACCCACTGGCAGGACTCCCTGGTCCCTGAGTACCTCTCTCCACTTACCACATGCACCTTCTGGCATCTGTCTACTCCCTAGCAACTTTTCCACCCTCCATCCTACCTTGGCCTCCCATGACCAGACAAATGTCTGCTCCAAGATCTCTGATCTTGTTCTAGTACTTTATAGTTTCTGTATGTGAAACCTTTGGTATGTACCATTTTGCTGGCATGGCTCACGCTTCCCATGAGCCATTTCAAAGTTGATATGCTTTGACTTGCTACTTGCTGTAGATTGGGACCAAATATGCACCACATCAGAGTGTGATCTCTGTCTCTAGATATGACTTGCAACATCTCAAATACTTTCCTCTCCTGTGATTGATGTCATCATTTCAAAAGACGGGGAAGAAATTTCAGTCTCCCCTGCAGAGTTTCACTCTTCATTTACATTTTTTTTTTTTCTGCTTTTTCATGCCTGGGTCCATAAGAAGGCCAGCTGAAAACAGTGCAGGAGGCATTGTTAAATGTATCAGAAGATGTCATTAACATCCAGGAAAGGGGCAACTTAAGGCACTGCTCACCAGGGGATGTTTTCCAGTGACTTGTTTTATTTAACTTTAGTTCAGATATTTGTTCAAAGGAGTTGGATGCAATATTCTTCCTTTGTCCAGCATGCCAGGGACACTGGAATACCATTTTAGTTAGGTTTTGTTCGTTTGTCCATTTGTTTGTTTTAATGCTTTGAAGTTTAGGAATGTGCTTTAGGAATACCAGACACATCATGTGCCTCAACAGGGCTTCTGCTGCCCTGAGGGAGGCTGTTCTAGTCTGTGGAAAGAAACTTACACTTTCTGTGATGTGGGCCACTTCTCCAGTGACCATCCACCGGGCAAAGCTGATGTGTTGAATGAAAATAATGCAAAGGTTTGTGGGATGCAGGACCCAAAGCTCCGTCCCACACCACACAGAGATAGCTGTTTGTAGTCAAGAGATGGGAACCAGGATGGGGCAGGAATGAGATACTAGTCTAAGTGGGCTACAGTGACATCCTTTTGGCTTTGCATGAATTTGTTATATCATTCAAGGAATCTGTCACACTTTTTTCCTCCTCTGATCATTTCATTAACCTGTTCTCCACAGAAAGGAATTGTTCTGCAGGCAGTTTCAGAGACGCAACTTTCTCATGGCTCATATTAATAGTGTCTCCAAGAAGCCTTTCTCAGTGTGCCATGGATATCTGCCTCACAGTTTTGGAGTTTAAAACATGAGAAAATTCTTTCCATTTTTATTTTCATTTATCAGGATCTGAGAGCTGCAATTTGGTTGTCAGAAACTTGAATGGAGAGAGAATCACTTTTAAAGCCAAAAATTATTATAGTCCCACACCTTCCAGAGAGAAAAGAGTCAGGACACTTGAGAGAAATGAATTTGTTAGGATGGGACACAGACATCTTTACTACTGATTCACACTCTAATGATGTCTGACTCTCTTTTATTCTGAGCAGGAGCTACAGAGAGATGATTTTTCCACCTGTTAGAGAGATTCAGTGAGAATGTGTCAACAGGGCTAGGGATTATTTCTCTTTGTCTAGGTTCCCTCAGTAACAATTTTCTTCATTTCCCCTTTTGTGAACAAACTTCACTTGTAAATCAAGATTGTACTTATTCAAGAGGTGAGCCATTTGCAGCTCCCAGGGATGTGCATGCTTGTGTTACGGGATCATCTCTTGGAGAGGTCTGTAAAAGAATGGGACCTTCAGACTCCTTATAGGATCTCAAACAGAACATAAATTTATTTGTATAGGATGAACACTGGCTGACCCAGGGTAGCTCTGTGCCACTGGTCAGTCCTTACACTACTTAGTCATTGTAATCCTGTGGTCTCTGGTGGGGAAGGAAAGCAGCTCTCAGCCTATGGTCCTGGAGATGACATAAATCTCTCCTTTTCAGGACATAGCATGCACTGAGAGCAGAGTCCAGAGTGGATGATGCTGTTGGAAATGATGTAGAGGACCTGCTATTGTATAAATCAGGAAGTGAAGACTTCCAAACTTGCTTGCTGCAGTCAGCCTGAAAGCCCTTCTGTGTGAAGTGTCTGACTGCCAATGAAAACTAGCATATTCATAAATTAGCCTTTTCTGAGGGGAAATCTTGTGGGAATTAATCATATTTACTATTTGTCCCATTAAATGAAATGTAATTTGAGCAAGCACAGTACTTCCTTCCAAGAACTGCACTAACTACAACTCTTCCACCATCACTCACTGAATATCAGACAAGTGAGATTATGGCAGTGGCCAGGAAGTATTTAAGACTTGCTCAGGTGTTCCAATGGAAGTGGGGATAAGCCTGGGATGTTAAGCTGCCTGCTGATTCCCTGTGGATATTATCTATAACTAGATATTTATTATTTTGATGTGTTCATATTGCTCCTGGGTAAACACAAATGTTAAAATGTTAAAAGAAATAGTTAATAGAGGAAGTACTGGCCATAACAGGAATTTAAGACTATTATGCCAGCAATATGGTATGATAGCATACTCCCGGCACGCTCTCATTTCCTCTGTTTGTTTAGAATTTCCAAGGAATAAGGAATATCTCTTTCTTGCATTTAAGAAGAGTCCCGAGGAGAACTCTTTGAATGAATGGAGTGCAAGTAACACAGACAAACTTGCCCGAGATTCGTAGTATGGTTCATGAAGAAACCAAGCTGCAGAGGGCCAGAGGATGTTCTGACTCAATCTCACTTGCCCTCCCAGGAGCCCTTCTATGTTTCAAATGACCAGGGCTGTATCAGGACATGTACATCAAGGTTTTCAGTCTCTTCTGTTCAAGCCTCTCCCCTTGAAGAGTCTTCCAAAAGGCAGATGTGGCAGCTTCAAGAGGAATGCTGCTCAGGATGCTTAAAATTTGCAGATGGTTTGGAGCTGAGGGAGGGGAGAAAGAAGTCTGTAATAAGTTGTGGTAGACAGGGAGAAGGTCCTTCAGTATGTATTTCAGAAGAATACTCTGTGCTGATTTGCCATGACACTCATCTGGGGCTGCAAGCTTGATATAAATTGGATTTGCTTTATAAGAAGAATAAAAGAAAACAAACAAACAAACACAAACTAAAACCCCACCTACCACAGATGAAGAACGAACAAGACTTTGGACTTATTTTTTTTACTTTCTTGTAAGAAAACAAAAAGTCCAGGGCAATCTAATCAGATGTCTTGGTAGCTCCTACAGAATGGAAATCTTCTTTTCCGTGTGATTGAACAAAGCACTGTTTTTATCATCTACAATTATTTTCAGTTACTTGAACAGAATCATGGTAAATTTGAGTTTTGTTCTTCAAGTGTTTGATTCAAGGAGGTGAAAGCAGAACCAGAAAGAAAACCCAGTGAAACAGACCTGCTTGAAGCATCAAAATGTCTGTTCCTATGCATTAAAGCAGTGAATACTTTGACAGATCTTTTACGTGCAGGAGGCAGAGTACGATGAAATGCCTTAGAACTCCACTCGAGCAAGAAAGGCTTTTCCAGAACAGTACACTCCTTGAAAGAGAATCTGTCTTTGGGAAACAGTGTAGAGGGATAAATGGCTTCTGGTCTTTCTTGAGGTGTCCATTAAAGTTCCCGTCAATGTCTGATTTTCAGTCCAGCATCCAAAATACAGTAAAGAACAAAAATAGAACCATTTCAAATTGACTGGAAAAGTTTTCATCTTTTATTCTTGTCTAAAGAAAAAGCAAATAAACAGTGTTTTGTTCTGTTGGACATTAGTTTTAATAGTTTGCACTTTTTTTTTTTTTTAAAAAAAGGAAGGTCAAAAGAAGTGAAGAGTGGATCTCCTGGTAGTGCTCACTTTTTTTCAGGATGTTGTGTGATTAGAAGCCTGCATAAGAAGCAGGTGGACTCATGTGCCTTCAGACAGAGAAAGAAAATTTGTGTGTTGTACAGTGTAGGTCAGCATGTTAGCTACTTGGGTCCTGGTTTAAAGAGATGTACCAGCAGTACTATAGCTGTTAAGAAACTGAATCTTATTTCACTGGAGCTGAATGGTTGTGTGGATATTCTGGCAAGGTAGCAGAACAACATGGCTTTGGGGCTGAAGGTGGCTTTTGTGTTGTGGAGTAAAAGCAAAGGAGCCTGGACCTGTCTGTATACAGACGCACTTTGTCATGACTTTGGCAGGGACCTTTTGGGCATGTTACCAGTGGTTTGAACTTAAGTGTTTTTGCATCACTAAAACTCAGTGAAGCTAATAATAGCATTAGGTCTTATTCTGCCAAGATCTGAAGATCTCTTAGAATCACACTGTCAGAGAATTTTAGAACTGCTGAGCTTGGCAGGCATCTTTGGTGACTGCCTAGGCCAACCTCTCTGCTCAGAGCAGGATCAGCAGAAACAGGCCATCCAGGACTGTGTTCAGCTGGATTTTGAATATATGCCAAGATGGAGATTCTACAACTTCTCCGAGCAACCTGTTCCACAGTTTGATCACCCTTAAAATAAATTTAATTTTTCTTATGTTTAAATGGAATTTCTTGTATTTCATTGAGTGCCCATTACCTCTGGTCCTGTCACTGGGCACCACTTAGAAGAGTCTGGCTCCCTCATCATTCCCTCCATTCAGGTATTTATACACATTGACAACATTCCCCCAAACCTTCTCTTCTCCAGGCTAAATATCTGCAGCTCTCTCAGCCTCTCCTTGTACGAAAGATGTCTCTTAATCATCTTTCTGGCCCTTCACTGGACTTGCATGAGAAAGTTCTTTTTCTCTCCACTATTGGGGAGCCCAGAACTAGAGATGGTACTCCAGATGTGGCCTCACCAGTGCTGAGCAGAGAGGAAAGATCACCTCCCTTGACCTGCTGGCAATACTCCTCCTGAGGGAGTCCAGGCAGCATTGTTGGCCTGAGGGTGCGTTCCTGGCTCATGCTCAGCTTGCTGTCCACCAGCATTTCCAGGTCCTTCTCTGCAGGGGTTCTTTCCAGCTGGTTGGCTCCCAGTGTGTAGTGGTGCACGAGGTTACTCCTCTCTATGGGTAAGACTTTGTATTTCCCCTTGTTGGCCTACATCAGATTGCTGCTGGCCCAATTTTCCAGCCTGACAAGGCACATCTCTGAGCTGCTCCTCAAAATTTTGTATCATTTACAAACTTGCAGAGGATGCACTCTAACCCATCATCTAGGTCGATAATGAAGATTTTAAGATTTATTGGCCCTAGAGTTGACTCTTGGGGTACCTCACTAATAACTGAGCTCCAGATGGACTTCATGGTACTGATCAGAACCCTCTGGACTCATCCATTTAGCTAGTTTTCAGTCCACCTCACTGTCCACTTATCTAGCTCATACTTTATCAAATAGTTTAGGGAGGAGATTATGGGAGATGATGTCGAAAGTCTTCCAAAAGACAAGATAAGCAACATCCACTACTCTCTTGTTATCCAGCAAACCAGTCGTCTTATTGTAGAAGGCTATCAGGTTGGCCAAGTGTGATTCCAGCTTCATAAATACACTTTGGCTACTCCCAATGACCTTCTTGTCCTTCATGTATCTGATAAAGTCTTCCAGAATTAGTTGCTTCATCATTTTCACAGGGATTGAGGTGAAGCACCGATAGATGCATCCCATAAAGCCTCATGGACTTATGCATGTCCAGATTCTTTAAATGTTCCCTGGCCTGATTCTCCTTCACCAAGGATAAGTCTTCTTTGCTCCAGACCTCTGATTCCAAGGGCCTGGGATTCCTGAATAATAGTCTTATCAGTAATGGCTGAGCTGAGACGGCACTGAATACCTTGGTCTTCTCTATGTCCTTTATCACCAAGTACCCTGGTCTATTCAGCAGCAGGCCCATATTTTCCCTAGTCTTCCTTTTGTTGCTGATGTACCTGTAGAAGCCCTTCTTGTTGCCCTTCATGTCCCTTAACATACTCAACTCCAGATGAATTTTGGTTTTCCTAACCCCACCTCTGCACTTTCAGACAGCATCTCCATATTCCTTCTAGGCCACTGTCCCTGCTTTCACCTTTCGTATGCTACCTTTTAATGTCTGAGTTTTGTCAGGAGCTCCTTGTTCATCCATGCAGGACTCCTGCTACCTTTGAGCGGCTTCCTGCCCAATAGGATGGACCATTCATGAGCTTGGAGGAGGTGATCCCTGAATATCAGAAAGTGGTCTTCTACATTTCTCATCTCCAGAAGAGTGTTCCATAGGATCCATCCAAGTATATCTCCAAGGACATTGAAGTTTGCTCTCTTGAAGTCCAGGGTTATGGTCCTGTTTTGTGACCTGCTCCCTCCTTTCAGGGTCCTGAACTCCACTGTCTCACAGTCACTGCAACCAAGGCTGCTCAAGATATTTATATCCCTAACCAGTACTCCCTTGTTTGTAAATGCCAGATGCAGTGGGTGACCACCCTTGGTCAACCACATCACAAAGTTATCCTCAATGCCCTCCAGAAAACTCTTGGACTGACAAGTCTTGTTCATAACCAGAATATGTCACTATACTTTATGTATATATATTCTCCCATTACCTCTTTATAAGAAAGAAAAAAGACAATGAGCTGTATTCTAATATTTGTATTTGGGCCACTATTAAAAAATGAACAACATTTATGGATAAAAAACCAAGAAGTTTTATCTGAGCAATGGACAACGCCTATACAGATAAGACTAGTTTGTGGAGTTCATATTATTTCCTGTTTTTCATACATGGAAGTTGAAATAAAATAATATTAATAATCTCTCATGTCACCTAAAATCACTTGATTGGTGGCCATTTCGGCCACAGTAACCATGCAGTAGTTGAGTTTAAAATCTTTGGTGATAGGAGGAAAACTGCCACCCAAACTTCAACCCTGGATATGAGGACAGCACACTTCAGGCTGCTCAGGGATCTAGTTAGTAAGGTCACCTAAGAAACTGCTTTTGAAGGCATTTGGGTCCATCAGTGCTGGTCACTTTTTAAGTACCACCTGTGAAGAGCAGGTACTCTCAACTGTGGCAATTCCAAAATGTCAGAAGTCAAGCAGACAGGGCAGAAGGTCGGCTTGGCTGAGCAGGGATTTTCTTCTAGAGCTTAGGCAGAAAAAGAAAGTATTTTACCATTGGAAGCAAGGTCAGGCAACATGGGAGGACTACAGACATTCTGTTTGCCTTTGTAAGGAGAAAATTTGTGCAGCCAAAGCTCAATTAGAGTTGAAACTGGCCAGTACTGTGGGGGAAAACAAAACAAAATTTTTTAAAATATGTTAACAGCAAAAGGAGGACCAGAGAAAACATTGGTCCATTACTTGATGAGGATGGTCACCTCACAAACAGGGACATAGACAAACCATCGATATTTAATAACTTCTCTGCTTCTGTCTTCAGCACTGACGACGGGCTCTGGGACCCCAGGTGCCCTGAGCTGGAGGACCATGACTGCGGTAATGATAAACTCCCAGCCAACCCTGAACTTGAGCGGGATTTGCTGCTCTACCTGGATGCATATAAGTCTATGGGGCCTGATGGGATTCATCCCAGGGTACTCAGAGAGCTGGCAGATGTCATCGTGAGACCTCTCTCAATTATCTTACAACAGTCTTGGGAATCTGGAGAGGTCCCTGTTGACTGGAAGCTAGCAAACATTATCCCAATTCTCAAGAAGGGCAAGAAAGAAGCCACTGGTAATTACAGGCCTGTTAGTGTCACTTCAGTGCCTGGTAAAATTATGGATAAGATTGAAAAACACCTGAAAGACAATGTGGTCATTGGTCACAGCTAACACGGGTTCACAAGGGGAAGATCCTGTCCTGCCTAACAAACTTAATTTCCTTTTATGACAAGGTCACCCATCCACCTGACCAAAGGAAGCCAGTCAATGTAATCTTTCTGGATTTCAGTAAAGCCTTCAATACGGTTTCTCACAGCTTCCCTCTGGACAAAATGTCCAGTATACAGCTAGATAAAAACATAATACAATGGGTGAACAACTGGCTGATGGGTCAGGCTAAAAGGGTTATAGTAAATGGGGTTACATTAGGCTGTCAGCCAGTCACTAGTGGGATTAGGGTTCCATTTTAGGGCCAGTTATCTTTAATGTTTTCATAAATTACTTGGATGTAGGATTACAAGGTGTATTGAGTAAGTTTGCAGATGATACTAAATTGAGAGGAGCTGTTGACTCCATCGAGGGTAGAGAGGCCTTGCAGAGAGAACTTGACAAATCAGAGAGCTGGGCAATCACCAACAATATGAAGTTTAACAAGAGCAAGTTCCAGATTCTGCACCTGGGATGGGGCAACCCTGGCTATATGTACAGCCTGGAGGACGAGAGGCTGGAGAGCAGTTCTGCAGAAAGGGATCTGGGGTTCTGGCCAACAGCAAGTTGAACATGAGCCAGCAGCGTGCCCTGGCAGCCAGGAGGGCCAGCCGTGCCCTGGGTGCATCAGGCACGGCACTGCTGGCCGGGTGAGGGGAGGGATTGTCCCGCTCTGCTCTGCCTGGTGCGGCCTCACCTCGAGCACTGTGTGCAGGTCTGGGCACCACAGGATAAGGAGGACATGAAACTATCAGAGAGTATCCAAAGGAGGGCTACAGAGATGGTGAAGGGTCCAGAGGGGGCAACGTATGAGGAGCGGCTGAGGTCACTTGGGTTGTTCAGTCCAGAGAAGAGGAGACTGAGGGGAGGCCTCATGGCGGCCTGCAGCTTCCTCACGAGGGGAGTGGAGGGGCAGGCGCTGATCTCTGCTCTCTGGTGACAGCGACAGGACCCGAGGGAACGGCATGGAGCTGTGACAGGGGAGGTTCAGGCTGGGTGTTAGGAAAAGGTTCTTCACCGAGAGGGTGGTCGGGCACTGGAACAGGCTCCCCAGGGCAGTGGTCACAGCACTGAGCCTGCTGGAGTTCAAGAAGTGTTTGGACAACGCTGTCTGACATCTGGTCTGATTTTGGGGTGGTCCTGTGTGGAGCCAGGAGTCAGACTCGATGATCCTTGTGGGTCCCTTCAAACTCAGGATATTCTATGTTTTTAAATTGAATGTTTTTAGTCACAACAGTTTTGCATCTACAAAGGCCTTTTTTGAAGAAAATTAGAAAACAAAATCTCTGGGTCTCTGAATCTTTCCTTTTCTAAGTGATCTTCTGCATGACAAGGTCACACTCACAGTACTGTATCAAACTCCCAATTACTGCTCTGATTTAATTGATCTACAGAGGAACTAGGCAATGAATAATCTCAGAGCCCTAGAGCCAGACAAAATTCAACAATGCTTTTATAGATGTTTCTTTCAGTTCTTTGCCACACCAAATGTCAGGTAATAACCATATAATATTGTTATTTATTGCTAATTGTGCAATCATGCACCAAAACACGGTCTCTGCTCCTGAGACCTACCAGTCCAAATGGGCAAAGATAGGGCAGTATGGATTGTGGAACTGTCCACCTTCATTCATTTCAGGAAATAACTTAGCTGGAACCAGGACCATGTTGGTTTATTGAATGTGTCTGTGGTTTCTGGAAGAGATGGGAAATTCTAATTGCATTATGTTGTGTTTTCTTTTCCATCCTGATTGAAGCTGTGTGGAGCACTACTTCTTATGCACTTTTCTTCCTTACATTTACCTGTCTGGGCCTGAATATGAAGTTTAGCTTGCAGGGCCAGCTGTACAGTCTAGTATTCATTTTCTTCAATGCAGAAGATGTATTGAGAGGATTTCGTACATCTAATCAAGGTGTACTCCAGGAGGAGAACTAGTGAGAGGGAGAAGATGCTGGTATAATCTCCCTCCTATTTCAAACTTGGAGATTTGTGTGATTTGCTGGATCATCAATCTTGCTTGTCTATCTGAAAAAGAAAAAAAATAAAAAGCAGCAAGAAAAAAGTTAACACGGGCAAGACATTCTGAAGCGTGTGGGCTGGATTGCTTGTGCTGGGGCAGATAGAGGGGAGAATGTCCTGCACAACTTGTGAGGTATGGGGAGAAGGAGCACAGAGATGGCATTACCAGAACTGATTAACACAGAGCCATGCGCTAGCTCATAAGGAACAATGCACAGCAATATACTACATTACTGTAGGATGCTAGCAGCAGTTGAAAGGTCTTGATTTCCTTTTAGGGGGAAAGAGTCTGGAAGACATTTGGCTGCAACTCTGTTTAAGCACCTGTGTCCACTTGATACTGACAAACACACACCACATTTTTTCAAAAGGACAGCGCAATTCCCAGTCCTTTCTCCCTTCTTCACTTCTATCTCTCTGTAGGCTGCGATAGACAGTTTCTTGCTTATACACTTGGCAAGAGTTATGCTCTAACTCTTTGTACATATGTCCCTTGCTGAATGTAAAGTGACCCTATTATAGGTTCTTCTCAGAGGCTGCTTAGACTTCAAGTAATTCAGAAGATATCTGTTATTTCTGTTTGTAGCTTACCATGAATATATTAACTCTACAGACTGTAATCCAGCTTTTCAGACCACTTCCAGGTGCAATCACAGTGCTGAGACTATGACAGCACCACTTCTCGGCTTTTGAGAACAGTCTTGAGGATAATGTTTCCTGTAACCAAATACACTCGGGATTCAGTGCTCTGCCTCCAGGAGAAATAAAGATTCTTTAAGTCTTTAAAACCTTACCTTGAAATGCTGAGTAGCTGCAGTTTTCCAAAGACTGTCTTTCACGGAGGCAGCTGTCCTTTCCAATTCACAGAATCACAGCATCACAGCATGGGTGTGGTTGGCAGGGACCTCTGGAGACCATCTGGTCCAACCTCCATGCTCAAGCAGGGACATCTACAGCAGGTTGCCCAGGACCATGTCCAGACAGCTTTTGAATATCTCCAAGTAGGGACACTCCACAACCTTTCTGGGCAACTGGTTCCAGTGCTCAGTCATCTGCACAGTAAAGAAGTGCTTCATGATGTTCTGAGGGAACCTTCGGCCTCTCAGTTTGCAGCCATTGCCTTTTGTGCTGTCCATGGGCACTAGTGATTAGAGCCTGGCTCTGTTCTCTTTGCACCCACCCTTCAGGTATTTCTACACATTGATAAAATCTTCCCTGAGCCTCCTCTTCTCCAGGCAGAAGAGTCCCAACTCTCTCAGCCTTTCCTTAAAGGAGAGATGCTCCAGCCCCCTACTCATCTTTATGGCCTTTCGCTGGACTCTCTCCAGTATGTTCACATCTCTCCTGTATTGGACACGGTACAAGAGCCCACTACTGGACACAGTACTCCAGTTGTGGCCTCACCAGTGCTGAGTAGAGGGTAAGGATCACCTACTTCGACCTGCTGGCAATACTTTGCCTGATGAAGGCCAGGATACCATTAGCCTTCTTTGTGGCAAGAGCACATTGCTGACTCATGTTCAACTTGCTGTTCACCAGGCCCCAGGTCCTTGTCAGCAATGTTATTTTTCAGCTGGCTGACCCTCAGCATATGCTGGTGCTTGACGTTGTTCCTCCCCAGATGCAGGATTTTGCACTCTTCTTTGCTGAACTTCGTAAAGTACCTACCAGCCCATTTCTCCAGGTTGGTGAGGGCTATCTGGATGGCAACTCAATCAACTGGATGAATTTGCAAGACTATGACACCGGTGGACTGCAGTTTCCAAAGAACACATGGCAGTAAACCTCAGTGTTTAAGAAGCCTGGAACACTGCATAGCCAACTGGAGAGAGGCAGGAAGTAAATGGGAACATTTTGTCTGCAAATCTACCCAAGGAGTAATGTATTAACAAAACTGGTGGAAATGGGTGGCATGACTTATGTGAACAAAGATTGATACAAAGCAAGACAAAGGAAGAAGGAACACATACACATCAGTCATAATATGGGCAATGGTGTCAAAATGGCTTGAGGATGATGGCTGAAAAGAGAAAGGATAAATACAACCAATGGCTTAGATTTCCTAAGTATGGAAGAAATATATATTGTTTTGAGATGCCATAAAAGAACAATAATTCCAGAGATGAAAAGTAGGTAAGTAGGCTATTTTTGATCTGTTCTTAGAAAACATATCAAAAGAAAATTTCTGATGCATGTTCATGAGCATCAGGACAGCAGTCATGCTTGTCAAAACTAGCTGCATGTGTTCAGATCTCTCATACACTGAAGATGGTATCTGTGGAAAACAGTCGCTCTTCTTAATAACTATGGGTATTTTTAATGTTTTTGATGCTTATATGTAGGCATGTATGTTCTGATATTCTAGACAGCCAGTCCTAATGGCTTGTAGCTTGGGTGACAATGTATTTAAAAATGGACTAAATAAAAGTAGAAAAACAAAGGCCTACATTTGACACAGAAATTAGTACAGAAATTAGTACAGTGATTTCAAAATTAGTACTGTGAATTACGAGACCTGATACCTTGGTGCACTAAGGAGCTACTGAACAACTCTTCTACTCTCTTTTCTCATCTTTATGATAAAGTACTGGTATTTACTTACTAGCAAAATACTTAGAGAGTTATAAACATGTGGAGTTTGGGGGTATTATTAACATCCAAAAAGAGCAATTTAAAGAAAATCTGTGCAAAGAGGAGTCTTCAAGTCACAGATCTTACCAATAAACATTCCTCACTCAGTAGTTCTCAGGAAATACAAATTCATAATGCACAAACTCCTCTAACACCAGTGCAAAAGGTAATGAACTAATTCACCCACCTGTTTTCACAAAGTGAAAACAGCAAAAAACATATATTCTACCTACACGTTGCAAGTAGGAAGCTCAGCAATGACTTCCCATCCAAAAAAAAGGGCTGCTTTTAAAATGCAATCTCTAAAGTTAGTCACCATTTTACTCGATGAGCAGTGATTTTGGTTGAAAATAGTTTTCTGTTCTTTAATGTAAAGACTGGAATAAAAATCCTGACTTTTCAGAAATAAAAATTTACCTTTAGTAGCATTTTTATTTCCTTTGATTTTGGTTTGAGGAATGATTCTCAGCTTTCTGTGTTTCCAAACAATATCTGTGCAAAATTGAACCTCTCTGTTATTCTTCCTTATTTTCCTTAAAACAAAGCTAAACAACAGAACTGAGTCATTTAATCAAAAATGAAATGATTTTACAGAAAGTGTAAGCATAAAAGAAATTTTAACACCTGCTCAGATTTTTAAACTAGGCCACTTGTTTTGGCTACTAAGTGCTAATTTATGCATTGATTGCACATTTCAGCATGTAAGCTACCACTGGGAGTTTGCAGCAGAAAACATTGAACAGCAGTACACATTTTCAGCTAAATCTTCTCTTCTTGGGATTAACAGAGGCATTATGAAGTTTCGTTTTTGCTTGGTACCAGTGGCAGGAGGGGAAGGAATAATAGAGGAAATGTTTCCAACCCTGTCAGACATTCAAGGCACTGACTCATTGCTTAAAAAATAGAATACTTTGCTTGGGATGTACTGCATCTCTTAAGTCACCTCAAATTTTAGGCTCTGTCCCCTCACCATGCCATTGTAACAGGCGAAAAGCTAACATGCTGAGAAGGATTTCAAAAGCTGCACTCTCCACTATGATTGAAAAACTACTTGTAATTATAACTGCTATTTCTTAAGTTGTCTACAACAATAGTTCTGAAGATAGGTGTTCCTTCATATGGTATTAGCCAAAGGACCAAATTGACATTAGCCAACTTTACATACACATTAATCTAATGGCAAATAAATACACTGCAACACCAGAGCACCATCATGGCTTTCCAGGGAATGGTTCACAATCCACCCTGGCTCACACAGTGTTGTTCACCCCAGAACTGTTTCATACACACAACCAAAAGTGTTGTACTGTAGAAATCTGGAGACAGTGTGAAAGAAGCAGCAAAGATATTTTCTGCACAGGATTAACTACCAAACAAACTAAATTTCAAAGTTGTACATGGTGGAAAAAGCTGTTAGTTTCAAAGGTGTTCCATCTCTGAATCCCTAACCCCTATACCCTAAGCCATCAGCCTGCAATGGACCTGCTGCAGCTGAGGTTTTTCTGGTTTTTGCCTGCTCTTTCCTCCCTTTTCTCTCCTTCTTCTCCTGGGGACATTGCTCTCAGTCATGAGATCTCCCTAGTCCTGTTACATCATGATGCATTTGCTGATGATGCAGGTTAAATTCTCATGGGCTTTTTGTCATCAACTTCAGCAGAGCCAGAACCAGAAGACCTGTAGCACTGAGCAGTGGTTGCTAGAGAAGCAGAGCTAGGGCTTGGCATAGGGCAGCACACTGGGACTTTTACTTGTCCAGATCCAGTCTCAGAACACTGCATTTTCTGCAAGATGTGTCTGGCTGTCAGAAGGAAATGCCAGGTGGTACAACTAGCACATCCCTATCTTCCACCATTTCTGAGGGAACCTGTAGTTCCCATGAACATGTTCTGTGTTGAGAAAATGCACTTTGGCCTTGCTCTCTCCCAAGGTTTTTCACACTTTTCTTCAATCTTCTGCATGCCGAGGAATAATATGTTTTCCAAATATTTGTGCTCTGTTAAGCACCAAGATTACCTCTAGGCAAGATGGACACCATCCACTGCCCCATCTACAAACATTGCTGAATCCTCTTGTCAGAGAATATGGCTTTCTGGACTCCACTGCTTACACATCTTGGCCCAGGTACTCCTGAAAATCAAGGCCTACCAGAGTCCTGCTTGCTTTCTGCATCTTTGTATAAGCATATTATTAGGTGCTGGTCAGATTCCTAGTGTTGGTGTGCACCCCTTCGAGAATTACATTGGAGAGGGAAAAAAATCTCGGGTAAGAAGGCTGTTGGTTCTTTAGGAAAGACTGGGAGAATCTGAACAAAGTCAAACTCAGAGAGAAAATGGTGGGTGGCTTTCCCAGGAGGAGGGACCCTGGAAATCTCCCCTAGCCCCATGTGATTTTATCTACTCTTCTCTCATGGAGCTACTGCAATCTGCAGGAAATTCCTAATGGGGGAACCTGTCAGTTTGGACAAGCATCATCTTCACTGTCTCCTTCAGCAGAATGACAATAAAGGAAACCGAGAGAAGATCATTCACAGTACTTCTTGGCTGCATCACTGAATCTTATGTCATGTAACTTAATGTTTTGTAACCTCATGTCATGTATGCAGCAGGAAGTAGTTCCTTCCTGCCTTTGCAATATGCAAGCAACTTAAAAATTTGGAAGAACAGAACACTCGTATATGATATTACACAATTAACTTTCCCACATTTTATTTAATTTCTCTGGGTTGGGGAAAAAACCTTCAGATAGGAGCCATGAGCACAGACCCATAAGAGGTAACTTACAGTTGTCTAATCTGCCTTCCTGCTTTCTTATTCATCCTTAGAGCAACAGTCTTGGTGTTGCTTTGTTGCTGTCCTCTTAACACTCAGATGCATAATGAACAATCAACCAGCTGCTGCCCAGAGTGTGTATACAGCCAGCACAGTGAAAGCCAAAGTCTGTGTAAGGACCCTTCACGTGAGCATATGGCATGATATTCAGGAGGCAAAACAAATAAAGTGGCACCAGAACACAGCATGTCTGTCTGTCTGTCTGTTTGTCTGTCTATGTCTATATTTCTAAGACAACCAAGGAGCAACTGCTGATTAGAAATTAGATTTGTAGGTCAAGCAAAAAACCGGCTTTAAGACCTAGCTGAATCATTTTCCTGTCAGTTGAATTACATGAATGTCTCAAACCAAATCAAGTCATGCTGAAGAGAGACAGTAGCATTTGAAGTGGCCAGGGGGCATAGTGAATGTTTTGAAAGTCATACAAGTGTCTCAGATAACAATGAAAATAATCAAAAGCTACTCAGCAAGAATAACTTTTTCCTCCAAGAAAAACACTACTGACAGAACTAATGGGCTTTAGAAAAGAAAATGCAAGCCAGGACAGTGTATTTAAAGTGACTGTTGGTGAAAAACAATATAATTAGATCTCTGTGTTTGCTTTACAGTCACAAATTATTGCAATTTGCCTTGCTCCCTGGCTTCCTAGGAGGTAAAAGGAAGATGAACAGGAATAAATCTCCCTCTGGGCCTTGGTATGTTAGCCAAACCACTCTTAATCAGACATTGCTTATTACTGGGATGTTAACTCATCCGTGGACATTAGAAGCATGTATAAGACAACTACTATTTATTTAGAGAGAATATATTTGGATTTACTAATTCTTTCATTTTAATGTCCTTCCTCCTTTCCTCCCTCCCTCCCTCTCTTCCTCCTCACCTTTCCTCCTTTAATATCTTCTCCATAGCTGCGTAAGTCTAATCCCCAAGCAGCATGAGAGCGCTTAGAGCTATAAATACAAGCAGCTATGTAAACTCAGTAACTAGATTCACAGACTTTGAAAAAAACTGCTCATGCATTTGTCTTTGTTGCAGAACCTTTCTCTGCCCTGCATGCTTCCCCCTGATCTCAAGAGACACCAATGGACCCCTCTGCACTGTTCCCTCCCTCTCTCCCCAGAAAGATACCACTAACCCCCTACCTGTGTGTCTCCTTAGGTCAGAATGAGTGCTCCCACAGCCTGTCTAGGTAGGGTGTGCTCATCAAAGACTATTTCTGATGCTTTTCACAACCAAGTTGTTATTTGCATAATGAGCTCTTGGGGTTGTTTTCCCATGGGCTCTGAGAAATGGCTCCAATGGTGACAGCACTTGCTCCTGATGGGGGGAATTAGGCCCCAGTGACACACAAGGGAAGACTCCCCCTGATGCAAAGTCTGTGTAATACCATGTTTGTAAACACGTGCATTCCAGCTCAACATTCACTGAAATGTGTCCTTTTAAACAAGTGTCCTGTGTGGCTGAAGCTGTTGTGACACAGAATCACTATGTGGGGTCAGATACAGGCAGCCACAGAGAATGGAAGCCCTGTGTCTTTGGGAAAGGATGCAAAATATCCTGTCATTCTTAAAATATGCAGCAAAAGAAAAAGAAGAAAGCTCTGTATGTTACTCCCTTAAAGAGAGTTGACACGTACTCACACTTGTGTGCTATGTGACTAAGTATTTATGAAGTAACAATTAATGAAAATACCAGTCAAGGAAACGCATACATTGAAATGGAAAGACTAATGTTTCAGCGTTGCCTTCAGGTTGGGAAGTGATGGAGGCATTCAAATGCTGAACTCAGTGAAGCAAGACCCCAGAACCCAGGGCACAATTTACCCCAAGGACAGCTTACCCTTGGGGAATACATTTGACAACACAGAAGGGAAGAGGATTCCTGTTTCACTCATGTAAGAAGCCAAAAAAGAAAACCCCAGAGAGCATCCTGATCAAAAGATGCCTACAAGAATCAATGGATTGATTGGACTTCTCTGTGATTTTTGCCTTAAGGAGATGGTACTCACAAGTGCCCAAGAAATAAGAAGTATTGGATTATCTTCTGCATATTTCAGAAATTTCCAGCTATGTTACAGGTGCTTAGCATACAAATGATCTTCCATTTCTTGCATGGTTTGGGAGCTGAAAAGGCATGGAATAAGATCTGTAATGTATTCTCCATAAATAGAAAGTGAAGAAGCTTCTAATTGTGAAGAGCCTACCACAAGGAGCAGCACTTTTTAAGGTTTATAATATCTTTTTCCCCCCAGATTCTTCTATGTGTCAAGGGCAGCAATTATTTCTGCTATCAGAGCTGAGTACAATATAGGCAACAAAATGTTGTGCCTCCTTTAATTGTAAGATACAAAAATAGGGCTCTTGCAGCAACTGCATGGCACTTGCATATTGAAAGCCATCAGCCGTGCATATTACATACAATTTCAGTTTCTAAAGAACAATTATTTTTATACTCACCTTCACCGCGCAAATGCAGTAAGATGGATGAACCTGGCTATTGTGTGATAAGTACATTGTAGGTCGTGTTTCATCTCTGAACACCACTTCTATCCCAGTCCAGCATCAATCAGCATGGAACAAAGGCTTTGGGAGTCTGTAGATTTGCTAAGTAAAACTAACTAAAAAAGATCATTTCAAAGCCATCTTCTTCTGTTGAGTAGTTAGGTGACCTTAGGCCAGACATAACACTTGTTTGTAATTCAGTTTTCTTTACTGAGAGAAGGGGAAGGATTCCACCACATTTCATATAAACCCGTCCTGATGAGATTCACCTTTTTCCCTTGCTATCTCAGCCTTTAAAGAGATTAAAATGCAAAGAATAGTAACAGCGATTACATCAGCAGGATCCTTGCTTCCCCGGGAGAGAATATACTGAGTGGCTGGGCTGGAGCTGCAATCAAACTGTTGGAGGTGAGGCAAGTAGCAAGCAGAACTAAAGGAAGATATAGGCAAATTCATCACAAGGTTCTCCTATCTGTTGAAATGTACCAGTTAGGGAAAGCCATCCATGACACGGCAGTGTGCTTTTGTACAGTGGTTTATAACTGCTGTGAACATATGGTCCTGATGAGGCACAAGTTGACAATAAAGTATCATAAACTACAGTCATTCCGCTCCCTTGCCTAATTCCTGAAACACCTGTGCTAGATAAACAACTTTTTCTGTCTGATTGTGGGATGCAAGAAAGCAATCAAAAGACAGCCTTAACTTCACCTGAAAACCTACCATCTTTAGAAGTAGATGCATAAGTAAGTATAAATCTACATAGCTTCACAGAGTTAAAAACAGTGACTGGCTGAGTTTAGTGAATTGAGAAATTGGCCTGTGGCACCCATGGGAGGGATATGAAGGGGTGGGGGCCAGGACAGCGTGGTCCACAGTCAGTAGATGCTGAGGATAGCAGCAATAGCTGTTAAGGTGGTGAAAACAGAGTGGCTATAACTATAAAAGAAGTGAAAGCTTTATGTCTAACAGCTCAGAGATATTACTGATTTTTGGAGTTTATAGAGTTACTACACATCATCTCAGCTGAGGCAATGCACTTTATTTGTGCATGTGTGTTCTTGAATCATACAGCTAGCACTAGGTAAACTATGTTATTTAAAGCCTTCTAAATAAGAGTTAAGAAGGTAAGCTGATCTGACGCAGTCCACACAGGGACTGCATAAAGCTGCTATACAGGTCCAGACAGCTGTGTGTCTGAACCCGAGTTCCCCATAGCTGTTTCCCACTCCTCTCTGAAGGTCAGCTGTCTGTCACACCTGTGTTGCTCTTTGCAGTGCGCTGATGAGCCAAACAAGACACAGAGTGGTGGAAATGTCTATGTAAAATAGTGCTGGGGCACATGATTGGGAAGGAGCCATGGGCTCAGTGCCGTACTCTGGCTCACCCTGAGAGGGTGGCAGGATATACTCCCACTCCCCTAAAAGGTACATCTGAGACAAGACAGTGTAATACATCCACCTAAATTAATAAAACAAGCAGGAAATTAGGAACTGAAGGTGGCCTACGGAAATAAACTGACTGACTGCAAGAAACCAGCCAGCGTTAGCTGACTGCTAAACCATGCTAAACCAGCTAGCATCTTCATATTCAACTTACAGCTTAAGAAAAAAAATGAGTCTTAAAAGAGAGATCCTGACAGAACAGTAATCGGAGGAAACAGTGCAACATGCCTACATCTGTAACAGCAGAAGTCTGCATTTATTTCTTGCATTTTTCACCAGCTGAAGAAGGGAGCATGTCATTGACAGAATCGGCCAGTCCTTGGCCCCAAGACATCCCTGAGAGCCAGAGGAGAGGCAGCTGTTTGCTACACAAACAGAAGTTATGCCTTGGAAATAGTAGTGCTGTTTTCCAGCCTGTCAGTAGACAAAACAAAGCTGGGATGTGAAATTTCTGAAATCTCTTCAGCTATGTTGAACAGTTTTCTGTAGTGCCTGGGTTGAAAGTGGAAGACTTGAGAAACCCAGAGGATTTCATGGCAGCTGCAGATGTCATGGGAGAGCGCAGAGCAGCAGAGAGAGAGAAGTGACAGAATGCCTTCAGCAGGTGCTCTCCTAAAGTCTTCCGCTTGCGAGTGTGTCACCTTCTGTTTCCTGAATGCAGAAAAAATGTAAGGGTCAGCTATGGTGTCCAAAGGACAGGCAGTTCCTTGGAAACACCTGCATGTCTAGAGGCTGGAGACAGGACTTTCATGGAGAGGAGCCTCTTGTAGAGGCCAATGGAAAAGTTACAAATGCAGCAAAGCCTGTGCTTTGTGTGCGAGATATGGAAAGGCTGTTGTTTCTCATGCAGCTCACGGGCTTCAGTATTTACTTTTTGCACCAGATAAAGAGAGCACCTGATGGATAAAGCACCAGGCAGCAATCCAGAGAACATGGGCTCTGTTTTTAGTTTGATTGATGGTCTAGCCAAGGTCATGAGTTTCTCTCCTCACCTGCTATCAGCAGCAGTGTTTCTGGATCTCCAGGGAGTATGCCAACAGCAAATTCCATTGCAGGGTGACAGCATGTGTGTCCTGATAGCTGGGTTTAACCCTGGCTAGCCAAGATCTTACTGGAATAGGTCAGCTCTGGCTTGCTGATGACAGTAAGTCATTTGAAACAAAGAGGGAAAATAATTCATGTGACTATTTCCCACTAAACAAAACATCAGCTTAAACACTGTGCTACAGCCATGGTGCTCTCCTATTGCTTCTCCTAGTGATCTACTTAGGTGTTTCAGACTAAAAGAAAATGTGTTGCTCTTTATAATGAGTCATTTTCCACCACCTTGGAGTGCTGGCATCTGTTCAAATGCTTGGCAAGAGTGTCTGCTGCTAAACTGCTCCTATCTACTAGACAAGGGATGCGACTGAACCTCAGGGCACAGTCTGGGGACACACTTTTCCCACGTAGGGGCAGAATACACATTCAAATGTGGGCACCCGGATTTAATGTAGTGTTTCAGCTGATGGCATTTTCAGTCTGCTCATATCTCTTCTTGCTTCTTTTGCATTCAAGTACAGGGAAAAGCTAGGCAAACAGGGAGAGCACTGAAAGCAGATGAATGAACCTGACAGTTGAGGTCAATTAGTAAAAACCTCTTGAGCAGAAATGACAGAAGAGCTTTTTGTACCAAGCCTCTGCAAACGTATCATTTCCACTGACAAAGCTGAAGGGACAAAATAGGAAGACAGGAAACGACTGAAAGCCACAGCTGTGCTGTCTGTGCCTGTGCAGTTAAAGACTTAGTACCACTTCAGAATGGTAGTCACCACTTAACCCCTCTTTACTCCAGGTCACTCACAACCCACTCCATCTGTTTGTCTCTTGACACATGTAGGTAGGTAATGGTGATGTTAAGGAAAACTGATCCCCCACACTGAGAAAACAGAATAGGGTTTTATTCTCAATTATCAGGAATTCTCCATGAGAAATAAAATGAGATGGAATACTGAACAAAAAACCCAAGCCATTAATCACTCTTTCTGAATTTGAAACCCCATCCACAGACAGGACTGAGTGCAATCTAGCTTTTTTTTTTTTTTTTTTTCCTTTTTCTTCCTTCCCATTTTTTTTTTTTCTTAACTGAACAGAAATTTTTGGAAATAATTTTCAGGTTTCATTAAAAGTCTGGGTTGCTGTTGTGATTGGCTGTGTTAGCTCTTACTCTTTTTTGCAGAGTTAAGGCCTTGAACCAAGTCTTCACTTTAGTATATCATGAA
This sequence comes from Chauna torquata, assembly GCA_013399475.1. Lineage (NCBI taxonomy): Eukaryota > Metazoa > Chordata > Aves > Anseriformes > Anhimidae > Chauna > Chauna torquata. The sequence continues at coordinate 64,188 of VXAL01007469.1, read as the reverse complement.
CTTTGCAGTGTTATTCAGTTGCACAGTCTGTGGTGAAATTAGACCATTTTCAGAATCATTTAAATTGATACAGATTGGCTTATGATACACAGGTATTGTCTGATAACTTCCTTGAGGGTGGGCAGTTGCACCTGATCCATGCTAGCAATCAGCTTGAGGGCTAGAAGCTGCTCATTGAACCTTATTTGTTGGATTGATGGGGTTGCCCAGCTTGGTGTTGAAGATTTGTTCTTTCATGTTCCACACCTTTACTATTGCTCCTGCCTTGTCTTGGTAACAGGAATTGCTTTGCTACGTTAGACGTTGTAGACAGTCTGACTACATCACATCCCCCAGCACTTCCTGAGTCTTGCCTGACTATGCAATGCAGCGTGAACTCAGACCCAATGTAATGTGTCAGTGGAAGGCTTTCTGGAATGGCGTGCCTGAGTAGCTGCAGGTCATATTCTTTCCTGCACTCCTTGTGCTTGTCCAAAATCTCCCTTCCGGCACCTGCAGGCCTTCCAACAACTCTGTAAGCACTATACCCTTACCTACTCTGAGAAGTGCAGTTGACCCACACCCAGCTCCTGGCAGAGGTCCAGCCCTGCTGGCACTCACTCGTGCCATGTACCCCCAAAGTCTTGCCCCTCTTCTGGTCACACAGTCTATGTACGCCACCTTGTTTTGCCCCTGGATCTCAGCAAGCTGGCTGAGGAGACAAAAGTGTGCCGTGACCTGCTCTATTTCTTGCTCAGGGCCTGGCTCACTTGGAGAAAGGACAATGGGCATATAAGGGACAATGGCATTCTGGGGAAAAAGGCTGGAGAAGGACTGGCAACCAGCTCCCCTCATAATAAAGTTTCTCTATACATGAGTTCAACTGATTGCTGAGTGTTGCATTTCTTACATGGGTGTAGTAGCACCATGTCACTAGTGGTCCATGCCACCACTTTTACTAAAAGGTTTACTGTGCTTGTGGGGAGGTGGGAAACTTGGAGGACATAAGCCCCTGTTTGAAACCACTAAAAGGCAAATCAACCATCTGAACAGAAGGCAAGTCTGGCTTTCACATGAGAACACTTAAAGTTTACACAAGGTGGCAAGGAAGCACCTTAAAAGAGGCAATAGGATTGAAACAGAGGTAGTTGCACAATGGCAGGCAGACTTGGTGGATATGCAGTGGGTTTCCGCATGTGACAATCTTGTTAAGTACATCTTAATGGTGACAGACATTCAAGCATGCCAGAGCCATTGGTCCAAAAGGTGAAACAAGCTCTGCAACAGCCCAGGCTTTTAAAATAATTTTTAGCAGGTGGCTGCACACCTCAGAAATTAGACTGACCAGACAAAAGAATTTTTAAACCAGCCTATGAACAGTCAGTTAAAGCTGTATAATGTTCATAATTTTCTTACTAATAATAAAGTAAATGCCTCTGTTGTAGAGCATTTCAACAGGACACTCAAAACCAAGATGTGGACATATTTTACGAAGTGCAACACTTTCTGCTACACTGATGTGTTATCAGAGATTATGAAGAACTATAATAACAGTTTCCACAGACTTCTCAGAGTCAGGCCAGTGGACATGAACCCTTTGAACTTTTTGGAAAGAAAGCTCTGAAAAATGTCACAGCAGAAGCATACTGGACCCTGTGTATCTAGTGGGAGTGGGCTTTCTGCTCTAATATCCTTATGGGATAAACACTGAGGGGCAGCTGGTGCTGCCAGAAATCTCAGGGCTGTCTGAGAACATAGGGTGTACAATTGTGTCAGAAACATCAGTCAGACAATCACAAAGCAGTATGAAGACATAAGAGGGTGCGATCTTTTATAAAATGGTGGGTCTGTGCCATAAGACAGTGGCTCTCCAAGCGGCCTGCTGGGGAGATTCAAAATAGAAATTAACATATTTCCATAATTTCTACCAGCAGAATTCCAAATGAGTGAGATAGAGAAGTCAGCATTTGTTTCTGGACATGGCTTATCCGACCTACTTTGTTGCTGCCTGTGTCTTTAGGTTGATAGCAAAGTGATTTCAATTCAGAGTCCCCTACTCTCTCGATATTTGAAGTTACATAAGGCAAAATGTTGTACTGCTTAGAAGAAAGAGGTTATTAATACCTCCGCTGCGGGAAGAGCTATGAATGAGTTGTTGCACTCTGCCAGACATCCAAGAATACCTCCAAGAGACAACAAACTCTGGAATACCAGGCTCTACTGTTATGACTTCAAGGAGAGTTTTAAACTGGCAGAGTTTGTATCTCAGGAAGACTCTCAAGGACTTTTTTTGGTGAGTCTGGCAATGCAAATCCATTATTAAGTCCTAAGACAACTTGGTTCTTGCATAGATTCATTGGACATGACCCAAAGGGCAGCAGGGGCTCTGCTACATTTAGTTTTGGCTCTTCAGGCTGTGCCTCCTTTCACTCAAACAAAGCCTCCAGCAGAACACTCAGGCCAAATTAACTCTGTTTAGCCTACAAGGTAGGCTCCAGTGAAGATCCTTGGGATTCCTCATGTTGCTTGAGCATTAAACTCATGCCTGGAATTGGCTGAAGTAGGGCTCAACAATGATTTTTCATGTTCCATCTCCCACCTTCATTAGCCTTCATATGTAACTTAAGGCAGAAGCTCTAACATGCAACCAAGGGACTATCACAGTGTTCTTATAGTGAAAAGGGGAAAGAAGTTACTCATTTTTTTAAAGTTCCCAAGTCTTGTCATATGTTGTGTATTCTAAGGAAATTGATGTCATACTCCTTATCTTTTAACTAGTGCCTGATATTTCTTGAAAGCATGCAGTTGATGAATGCCTACCAGGAGGCAAATTTTCATTCTGCAGAATAGTATAAAATGCTTTTCCTGTGCTGCATCCTAAGCCTCAAATATCTGCCAACTGACTCTGATCCAGCTATCAGCAGGGCATAGAGCAGAGTCTTTCTTTTTGGTGCCAGGTCACTGTTTGAGGAGGAAACACATGGTCTATAAAGGACAGGATGTTTCCAAATTAAATTTCTCGTTTTTCTGCATGCTACTGCAGAAAAAACATTTATGAAATGAAAGTATGTGGGGAAGTGCATTTTCAATCTCATGGTCTTATTAAATGTGTTTGACAGAATGTGGTCTCTTGTTGCTTCCTGCACAGACAGACCAAAGATCATTAGAGAGGAATGAATTATATGCAGGAATAACAAAATTGTGATGTAAAGTACCATTTCTGGAAATGAGCAACTATAAATTAAAATGACAAGTTCTGTCCTGTACTGAGAATATGAATTAGAGTTCAAAGTAAATAAAGCATTGGAGTAAGATTTTTTTTTCATTCAACCCAGTAAGATGCAAGATCCATCCTTTACTTGATGCAGCAGGAAATGTGATCACTGAGGATAAGGACAAGGCTGAGGTTCTCAATGCCTTCTTTACATCGGTCTTCAATAGCCGGATCAGTTATCCTCAGGGTACTTTACTTCCCGACCATGACGTCCCCTGTGACTCAAGTAGAGAATGCCCCCCTGAGATCCAGGAAGATACGGTTAGAGACCTGCTCCTTCAACTGGAATGTCATAAGTCCATGGGACTGGATGAGCTGCACCCAAGGGTGCTGAGGGAGCTGGCGGAGGTAATTGCCGAACCGCTTTCCACCATCTATCAGCGTTCCTGGTTATCTGGAGAGGTCCCAGAGGACTGGAGGCTTGC
>VXAL01007469.1:25083-59672 GCA_013399475.1 Chauna torquata | reverse complement strand
TTGCACTCTACAACTTCCTGAAGGGAGGTTGTGATGAGGAGGGGGTCGGCCTCTTCTTCCAGATAACTAATGATAGGACTCGAGGTAACGGCCGCAAGTTGCGCACAGGGAAATTTAGATTAGATATCAGGAAAAACTTTTTCTCTCAGAGAGTGGTCAGGCACTGGAACGGCCTGACCAGGGAGGTGGTGGAGTCACCGACCCTTGCGGTTTTTAAGAAGCGCCTGGGCAAGGTGCTACAAGATATGGTTTAGTAGCTTAGTGGGTAGTATTGGTGATAGGATGATGGTTGGACTAGATGATCTTGAAGGTCCTTTCCAACCTTGTGATTCTGTGATTCTGTGATTCTGTGAAGATGATACACCATGGAGGCTCAAGCTATCCCTCATAATAAAGAGGTCCTGATGAGAGGAAAGAACTCAAAACTAAGCAGAAAAGAGTGAGAAAGAGTCACAAATCCCAAAAGAAGATATCAAAGAGTAGCTGTATGACTTTTCTGGGGAGGAAAATTATCCCTTTACTGTTTGATTATTCTCTGATTATTCCTATGGTGTGCCACTGTGTGAAATTTTAATGATGGTCTGCTTCTGATGGGATAGATGATGCTTCTTCACTAAGGTGGGGCACAGTGTTTCCTACCACCCTGCTGTAGCATACTTCAGTGATGCATGGTAATTCCTCCATGCCTCATCTTTTGCAGCAGGAAGTAGTTTTCCTATGAAGTGGAAAAAAAACTCATAATCTTTGTAATGCTGCCCCTTCTTCCTTTTTCCCTTGATTCAAATCTGTTACACCCTCTGTGCTCTGCATTCTTGTTATGGAGGAGTAATTTTGACTGAACATCTTAATTATAAGTACACATTGGTAAGCAGAGGTTGTTCAGCATGTTCTGTGTGGGTCCACCTAGCTGTATGCATTCACTCAGACACAAGAGAACAATATTAAGAAGGTGCATGCCACTGCTTTCATATCACTGTAGTCACAATGTGCCCTGTGCAAATGAATACTGTAATCTGGTGAGACAACTCTGCCAATGCTCCTCCACCAAGTTCTTCTTTAACCTGACAGAAGTAAAAAGTAAAGTCAGTGCAGAATGCTGTGATGTGGAGAGTTGGACAGAGAGGGCATTCAGAAAGGTGTACCCTGTATCTCCTCTTGTGATGAACTGAGATAGGCTGAAAGGTGTAAACAAAAGAGTAGTACCCCTATCTAAAGTACACAAGAAAGGGACAGGAGGTCTACTAGTGACTGTGTTGGACTCTTCAGGACCTGAAATTCACACCCAGTTTCAGGCCATGCCGTAGTTGTTGTAAGGCAGAACTTGACTGGGACCTGAGCCATGGGATGAGGTGCACAATGAGGGACATGGGACACATGGGACAGTGTTAGTTATCCCTTTGTCCACTCTATATCCCCATCATCATGTGAAGGGCTTTCCTCTCTGGGGCTAGAAGTGACCGAGGGCACCCATGGATCTCTGTCAGCCTGACAGCTCTTTCCACAGGCTACAGCTCTGCTCACTTTTCCACTACTGGTATTTCTATAGCTGCAGTGAATATAAGTCTCCTCACAGCTCACCTGGGCAAGTGTAGGTCACATGCCCTGCTGCATTTGTTAGTGGGACATCATCCAGCTCAGGTACCATTCATAGTACCATTCATAGTACATTCATAGTACTTCTATTAATGACCATGTTTCCTACCCATGCAAGACTAGATATGATGACAGAAGTTCTTTCTATACCAGTGCATCTACACAGTCCAATGCCTTTATATCAGCTTCCTCCAGCTTCTCCTCGATGACGGTTGCTAGGCCTCCAGCACAGTTCTCAGACCAACAAAACAGTTGTATATTTTTTTACTTGATCTATGTCTCCTTAGATAAAGGTTAGATTCAGAGGCTTAACATTCAGATATATGTTGTTAGGTTCTGATTTAGTCTGTTGTGCAAGATGGAGCAAATGTTTTCATTAATATTTGCACTATATATCTCAAACATAGTAACCTTCCACTTAGATCTATGGAAGTACACATCAGTGTGAGAACTGCAGTTGAATTAGGAGTGTGCTGCCTATTCTGTTTCCTTGCTGCTTGACAGAGTATGGACAGAATCTAAAGCTAAATATGAAAGAAGTGAAGACTGCACCTCATGGAAGAGACAATATGAAAAAGTCAACATAGAAAAGACAGTGATAACGATCTCTTGTAGACAAAGCAATTCTACACAAGAATCCTTTGCAGGCGGGACATACACAGACACAAGCAACCTGTGGAGTTCCCTTGAGAAAATTCAGTCATAACCGAGAAACTTGAACTGTTGCTTTGGTTCCATGTCACACTGGGAAGAAGGAATTGGTAGACTCAGAAGTCTGCTCATTGGTCTAGTCCCCTGTCCTCTGGAATGCCTTTCACTTGGGGAAATTCATGTGATAAGAACTGCAGAGTACAGTTTTCTCTGTTTAAATGAATGGAGCATTCTTCAGGGACAAAAGCTGCATACAGCTGTACTCTCAGATGGAAAGATATGCACAGAAGCAGCTTGCTTAATGATTCACGTCACATGCAAATTTTCTGAGATTGCTTTTAGTGTGAGAAAAGTGGGCCCTAAACTGAAAGACCAACATTGTAGCCAAATATAGGCTCCTTTGAGCCTTTAAAACTGATAGAAGTAGTGGCATGCTTCTCAGCACAAAGGTCACAGTGTGCAGCAAATAGATTCACTCATAGTAATAAGGATTATGAACTCAGTCAGTGACAAGAGATGCTGATAAAACCATGTTGACTAAGAGCAAAACTACCCTATTCTCTTCCCATCCTGATTCCTCATTAATTTCAATTGTTTCCTATTTTTTCACTTTGCTGTCAACTGGGTCTTCATTAGACCTACTACATGTAATTTGCTGCTGTAAATTGAATGATAACAATGAGATATACAGCCATTTGGTTTTAGTCTCTTACTGTTTAATGAGTCATGTATTCATAGAAGGTTTCTGCTTCAATAGATTGAGATGCACTGACTTCTCTGTAGTATTGTTAGCTTTTGCACCCTGGCATTTGCAGGAAGTTTACGCCATGATGCAGCAGAAGAGGTGAAACTCAAGAGCTTCTTCTACTGTGTACAATCATTGTCTAGGAAGGATAGTTACTATTCATGAGCTGGGTCTATTTGGAACAGCTTGTTAAAGTCGGCACACAGAAAGCTGCTTGTACAGGTTGTACTCAGTATTTCATAACTTTAGACTTTATTTTTTTTTAGAGATGCAGATGCATGTTTACTTTGGAGTCATCTCTTAAAAACCCACATGTGATTTAACTGGGTGCTGTTCCTTTGATTTCATTGGCTTTCCACTGTCTTGAATGTGACTGTGAATCTAGAAAATGCATATATTTCTCTCTGATGACTCACATTCATTCCGTTAGCTATCTTCCAAGGATCCAGTCAAACATAAGGTAAAAATTGCTCTTCTTGCTCTATTGAAAGCCTTAAGTGCTAGGCTGGATTAAAAGAAATAGTGTTCAGGTCTATAAAAACCTCTACCTTTAATATTTTGCCTGTGCCTTGCCTGGAAAAGCTGTCCAAAGAATTGACTTTAGCTGTTTCAGATGAAAAGGTACAACTTTCTGATATGTGGCAGTTGGGAACAATGCGTGATGGGGCTGTCTGTCATTTAAGACAGGACACCTTCCTACTTAACAGAGAAATAAAGAACAAACATTTCTTTGAATGATCCAGATGACTGGATATGGTAATTTTTATGGTGAATTGCTGTCAGTTATGTTCTCTTCTGATCATTTTAATTTCATTTTAATAAATTGCACAGTAATAGCTTTATCACTGCAGTTTCCTTCTGCAGATTGGAAAGTTTCACTGATTATTTCATTCTTCGGTTTTGTGATTCTCTCTTAGGCCATTTTACCTTGAACTGAAATTCTCTAGGAAAGCTCACTTGAACCAGGAATAGAAGAATGTTTATTATTAAAGTATTCTGAAACATGCTGGCTCCTTTTAACTTCTCAGTTTCAAACAAACTTTTGCCAACAAATTACAGGGGGCAAATTACAGGGGTAATTTTTTTTAATATATTATCATCTCCATTTCTGGTTACCATTTAGAAAATGTTTCTAAGTATACTGAACTTTACAGGTGTATTTTGTTGGCAGTGTACATAGCTTGTTTTTGTTTGTTTGTTTGGTTTGTTTTGTTTTTAGAATACCTAAGCATTTTAGTTCCATTTAGATTTATCCCTGTATGTGACTTTTAATGAAAATAACTCATTATGCAGTTTTCCAGTTCATGCCTACAGGTAAAACTCTAAAAAGTGAGTGACATTTTCGGTTGTTGAAGAAAATGAAATTTTGAGAGAAAATAAAAAATATCACTTACTACACAAAAAATGTTCCCTCCAAAATAAATGCCTCCTCACCAAAGCATTCATATTAAAAATGTAGCTAGTCTGCCCCATTTGTAAGGGACTTGCCCCTCTTGCTCACCTGTTTTACTATTTCTCTCTCAATATTCACAGTATGACATCCTTGCTTATGTCAATAACTGCAATCTTAGAAGAATCTCTCCTGAAAGGAGTGGGGATTATCCCCTGGCTTAAATGTGATTTTCTGACTTCACCTGTAGCACTCTGGTGATGTACATGGACTGAGAAGTAGAGCCTTTCCCCAGGAGTCTGGGAGACGGACAGAGTGGTCTGCCTGTGGTAGACTGAGAATGACTGAAGGGAGAAGATCTGGAAGAGGAAAGAGCAAGATAAGACAAAGAAATCAAGAAAATCCAGAAGCTCTCCTGGAAAGAGAAAACCAAAGCAAGGTGAGAGGAAGGAAGAGTAACAGTGCAAAAAGGACGGGATGTGTATCAGGGAACATCAGGCAACATGGTCCTCATTGCCAAATGTTAAGCAGTAAAACCTTCTCCTCTGGTGATGCAAGACATCCTTCCCTGTCCATCCTGGAGTCTCTGAAAAGCTTCAGGGAGCATACACTGAACAAAATCAGGACTGAATCCCTCACAGGCTGACTTATCTGAATGTAAGATCTGTTCCTCAGGTGCTGAAATAGACAGCTGAGATTTCAGTTGAACTCCTCTGAAACTTGCACAGCATTAAGACATTTGCCAGACTATCCTCAGTTCTGAATAATCCATCTGAAACACAGTGTGCTTCAACTCTCAACTTGGCTCTAAGGCACTCTCCCAGTGTGTAACCCTGTTCCTTTTGGTTTCTCTTCAGCAGTGGCCAGCTGTTCAGTTACTGGTACACACGTATCTGTGACACTCGAGCCTCCAATGATAACGACAAATCATGGTCACACCTCTGAATATATCCCCACTGGGGGAAGCCTGTTCACTGCCATTTGGTTTTGTTCCATACTGTTCAGTGCATTCTTCTCTAAAAACAGCTCGTACCATTGAAAGGAACCAACCTTTCCGTATTGCATGTGATGTTCATGCTTCATAGAGGGGCTGAAAGCATGATCCAGCTCTGCTTATGACTATCATAAGCTTGCACTTAAAGCTCTGTGTTTTCTTAACCAGTTAGGGCAGATAGTGCTTCTCATTGATTTTTTCTTCTTTTGAGTATTCCAGCTGGGGGAGAATTCAGCAATTCATACACTTTATTTTGCTCCAGAAAATATGGGTTTGCAGTTGTCCCATCATTTGCAGACTCTCAGGGTTCTCATCTGAAAAATCTTTATACGTTTTTTGTCATCTCCCTTCATACTCATACAGTAGTCACTGCAATTATGCTCTTCTCAGCTATGCTTCAGGGAATTTTTTATCCATGGTTTTAAATTCATCTGGAAGTGTGGTTAAGCTGAAGTATACAAAATTATATCATTCTCCATGAAATCGCAAGACTGGCTTATGATTTGTGACTCTAGCAAATGTCAGGCTCATTGTATTTGCCTTACGGTTTTAGAGCTCTTGTGGTATCACTGAGTCATGTTATCTAGCTCTGTGCTATAACCTTGAGGGCTAGGGAATATTGTACCTTGCATGGACTTGGAGGTTTTTTGTGTATTAATGCAACTCCAGTAGCCTTCAGAGAAAACATCAGATCTCTGAGAGCTCAGTAGTACTCGAATTCCCCTTCCAGGGTTCTGGTCCTCAGAGGTCACAATGAGTCTGAGAATTTCCCTAAGAAAACCTGGGAGCTCAAAGAAGAAGAAACTTGAAATAAATAGTAAAATGCATTTTAATAGTTGTTGTCTTTACTGTTTTAAGTGAAAGTAAGCAGATGGTTATTTCTGGAAATTGGGCTGTGTCATTTATGATCACATCTGTTCCAGGACTGGTTTTCCTTGACTATTGTAAGAAAATACTCATACCCCGTACACCCAATTTCTCTACTAATAGGCCCCAAGCCACAAGAAAACCCAAATATCTGCTACATATCTGAAAGGGACAATACTGTCCCTTGGACTAGATAACCCTTTGAAATATTGGTATGCTTTCTGGGATTCTGTCTCTCTCCTGCCTATGGAGACACTTCTCCATGGTACTTAGCAACTTTTCACTTAGTCCAGGTGCAGATAATTGTTCATTGTCCTGGGGAGTGGGCAGAGTTCCTGAACACCTCTTCAATCACTCCTGCCTAGCTAAGGCCCATGATTCACTGGTCCACACCAAGGAGCTCTGCATGCACATGCAGAACAACAGCTGTTGGTAACTGTTTTGCATAGTACCTGTTTAGTATAAAGTACAGTATAGAGAAGGGGAATGATCAGAGATCTGTGATGGCTTTGGGAGTGAGTAAACAGACTGCTACTACTAGGAAAAATAATAAGCAGACTTCACTGTGGAAAAGGGAAACCTAAGAAGCGGTATGACAGGCATCTGTAAGCTCATGCTGAGAAGGGATATGACAGAGGTCTGTAAATTCATCTGTGATGTGGAGCAGGTGAATGGAGATTGACTATTCACTGTCCCTTCCAAACAAAATGAGGGCCAACACATGAAATTAGAAGGAAGCAGCTTCAAACAGAAGAATTGGTTCTTTACACAAGTCACCATTCATCAGTATAACTCCTTGCCACAGGATGTTGTGGCTGTTAAAAGTTCACAGAGGTTCAGAAGGCAACTTGACAAATTCATAAAAAAAAAAATCATTGGGGTCTCCTAAATATAAAAGAGATCTTCATTGGCTGTAGAAGTCTTTGAACTGGAAACTGCTGGTGGTTAGGAAAGCATTTTCTAAGGTAGTGCTACATGCTTGCACTGTTCTTTCTAAATGGTCCTTTGGGTTAGACCAGAAATGGCCATTTTTATGTTAAAAGAAGAGATTGTGTGTGTGATGTTGGAAAATCAATCAAAAAGATTTCCATCGTTTTGCGGCTGTCTTCAAATTCCAGAAGCTGGATGTTATTTGTGGCAGAGTCATATGACACAACATGTTGGTCTCTCTTACCATGATGCTTATTGTGAATATGTGATTGCGGTTTGCTTAATAAAAACATAATTTTCTTTTCTCCTCTTTAAAGTAGATTTAGGTAGAGAGGTGTCCTGCTTATTCTGCTACCTGAACAGCTTCCAAATATGCACAAACTGACATGACTAATGATCAGTGACAGCTAGGAGAAGGGCTGCATCTACACTGTTTAGGTAGAGTCTCTAGTGTTTCTCTGTTCTGCCTTTCTTTTGGAGAAGGCTGGCCAGGGAAGCTGACTGGCACAGGAGATGAGTGGTTGATGTGCTCTTTGTTCTTGCAAATGCTCACGGTGGAGTCTTATAATAGAGGCATTTAAATAGAGACATCTCCCATGCTCACAGACTTCCTTTGAAAGACAGGTGATTTTTTGTTGTTGTTGTTGTTAATTACTATGCTTTTAGATAAGTCTAAACTTTGTGAAACTGAGCTTTTCTTCTCCTGTCATGCCTTTTGATGTTTCTGTTTCAGTTTTCCAAATGTTTTGCTGCTGTCTCCAGGGACTGAGACTTGCATTTACTTGTTAATCTCCAATGACTTCAGGATTTTTCATTGTGTACTTTATCTGCATTTTATCCTTTCAACCCACCACCCTATTCTCCAGTATGAAAGGGTCTCATCTGCCCTTAGAACTCCATTTATCAATCGTTAACCAATTCATAGCGGGTGGTGAGGATATGCAGTGCACTTCTGGATGTATGACACACCAGTGAGGTGCTTGATCTTACTGACTTAAGCCACTCAGGCCTCTTAGCAAAGGAGATTTAGGGATCCATTACCAATGCATGAACAAAGTAATTGTTCTTCTTTCATTTGCTACTCAAGCTGACAGCCTTGTGCTTTTTGGCATGCATATAGCAAGCAAGGTGCAGTCCAATGTCCTGAAAGTTTTACAGCTTCAGGAAGGCTTGTGTTTGGTGGGTATGCCACAGATAAGTCATCTCTGGTTGACTGCCCATTAAAGAGGACAAATAACCAGCCTGGCTCCCCAAGAGGGCAAGCTGGTTGGTAGTATGAGTATCAAGTGTTGCTGGAGTGGAAGGAGCTACAGCCAGATATCTATGAATCCCCTGAGCCATGCAAGTGCAGTCCTGCTGGGGAGTGAAAACAAGGTGAACCCAGCTGTGAGAATCACTACAGTGTTCTAGAGCTCCACAGATCACTACGGCAAGATCCCTTCAAGCCTGAACACTCTTGGCATTTAGTAATAGTGGTGGACATTAGGACCAGCTGCCTAGCATTCTGGGCATCTCTTCACAGAAGAAAAGCCTATCTTGAGGCAGTATGATTACATGAGGTTTGAGTATGCCTGTGCTGCCTGTAAGCACTCCTCTGAGTCTGTGTTGGCAAAACTTTCCTGGGAAGAGTCAGACTCTGAAATGTATAGAACTCCAAACCCTCCTATGGTAGATTGTCCCCATCTCCGTGTAAAGAATTTACTGATGCGTGCTAAGCCTTTGTGCTGTTCCAACGGCAGTGGCAATGCTGCCTTATCCCAATCCTGTGAGGATGTGCATCCCATCTCAACCCATAATCAGCTGTCATAACTTTTTGCACAAGGCACATGAGATACGTCCCATAGTAGAAGCCAAACTTGTTTCTCTTGCTACCACTGGAGCATCCATGACACTTAGGAAGGTTCAGCCAGCAAAATGCATGAATTTAGTTTTTAAACAAGAAGTCTTAACTTGAAAATATATAACTGACTGCAATCTTTCTACCTTTTCTTGTATTTGGAAGGGCTTGAAAGTGAGCTTAGTACTGAGTAAGGAATGGAGTCATGGGTACATGCTGAGTACTCCATAAAGATGAAGGCGGCTTTGGATACGTTAGTGCACCCCCCGAGGTGCTCATAACTCACAGTAGTCCTGCTGAAACAGGGAATTCTCCATGGAGTCTCTGCTCAGAAAAAGGAGGCAGTTTTATGTACCTCATTAGGATGCTTAGGGGATGATTTACATATAAAAGTCTGCCTTGGACAGAAGCAACACAAGGTGGTGATATTTTTTAATGATGAAAACACTGAGACACAACATCTCCAATGTATTTCCACATAAATCTTTGTATTTACAACCTGTTAGATTGTCCAGGAGACAGAATGAGTTGTCTGAAAACTTCCCTTGCTAAGTATTGACTCCAAGTACAATAGGCAACGAGTCCTAAATCAAACCCAGGGAAACAGGCCATGATTTACAGTTAAGATCTATTGAGAAAGGTGGGTCAAAATGAAATTTTGGTTTCAAACCAAGAAAGCAGAGGAATCTCTGTTGTATTTGCTCGGTTTGGTGAGTGAGACCTCTGAGGGGGTTCATCTTCTTCTGTTGTAAATGTGTAGAGCATGAAAGCCAGTGTTCACACTATATTAAGACTGTTTTCAGTTTTTTGTGCCACAGAGGAGTGATTAACATTCATGCCCACCGGACTTTTCTGCTATTGCATAATGTCCGTGGGAATGAGAAGTAATTCCCAGCTTTTGTTAATGCTGTTTAAAAACCTGCCCTGGCTGCTCAAATTCGCCTTCTGTGCCCAGACCTGGGATATCTGACCAATGGACAAGCACAGTTCTATAGCTGACACTAGAAGGCAAGTGTAGTCAGCTGTCTGCAGGGCCTGGAGACACTGGGAGCTGGAGAAACATGCATTTACCTCTCAGGACAAGTATAGGTTTTTTATTGCGTCTTGTGATCTCTGGAGATGTCTCAGCAGACGCACTGTCATTCAAGCTCAGGCAGTTCTACCATAAGCCACTTCGCTGTTGTAACGTACACATCTTTATATTAAGAATAGCTTTGAGTGCAGTTACTGCAAAATGTTTAGAAAACTTTGCTGAAAAATTGCAGAAAATTTTCAGTGTAGGTGAAATGTTCCATTGCTAAAAGTAAAAGCCAGAAGTAAAAAGTTCTTCCTGACAACTAAACACTTTTATGTTTTATCTTTTTTTTTGCCTAACTCTTTTTTTGTTTGCTTTTTTTTTTATTTTTTTTTCAATTTTTATTATTATTATTATTTAAAGGATGAGGGATTTCCAAAGTTACACTCTTAGCATTCCTTTGCAGGATGTTTTTCTTTATCAGTTTCTGAAAAATGCTTTAGCGAATGGATGTTGCACATGAACTCTCAGGCACTTAGTTTTGAAACCAGTTCTTGCAGAAATAGACAGCTGCTTTCTTCCAGCTGACAAAGTTATTTCCTCCACGTGTTTCTGTCACAGCAGAGTTCATTTAAGCTTGATAAACAAGCAGTAAAGTACAATTATGTATGTGAGCAGCCGATAATGTTGTAAACCTGATAAGGATCATTGATTTGAAATGAGCTCTTTAATTCCCATGACTTATTTGGCTGGAGCATGGTTGGTGAAAATCTAAGGAAAGAAAAGGAACACAAGCTTGTACACACTTTAGATGCACATACAGTTTTTGACATGCTGATGGCTTACTATTTTTTGTTTTTTTATTATTATTCCAGGTGGAATAAAGTGGAAAGATTAAGTATGCCATTACTTTTCCATAATAATTCAGTGAGCATCAGAAGTTTACACCTTCACACTGCTGGTAGGAAGGGGACTGAAGGTGCTGATGCCTCAATGTGCAGCTGCTTGCAGAGGTTTATCTTGCTCACCCAGCTGATTTTTCTTTCTCATCCTGTTTGTCAGGGTACGGAAGTGCTATTAATCATACATTGGATGAGATATTACAGCAGTTCCTAGCTCCCTATCTCTCAATACAGATGGCATTTTTCATGAAAAAAGTGGATAAATATCTCTGCTGACCCCAGATGAGGAAGTCCAGGAAGGCTGGGCTGTGTGTTTGGTGTGCAGAGTCTTTATGTTTGGAAAACCTCAAAAGAAAGCCTCAAAAGAATTGCTAGCTTTTATTATGATAGATTTCCCCTGGAACACTTCTCCTTTGTCTCCTTCTTTCTTTTATTCATTTGTTCATACTTCTTTGGGGAAAAGTACTGTAATTACTGATGAAATCACCGGGGGTCGGGGTAGAAGGTGAGGGGGCATGGGGTTGAGGGAGTAGGGAGGGAGGGTTAGATTCCAGTCCAGCTGCATTGGCAAAATCCAAATTTCTTTAGGTTTAAGAGCTAGGTTCTGCTCTGTGGCAAGGTCATGATGGTGAGACCACAGGCTCAGAAGCCTTTCAGCAAAGATCTGACTATTCTCTTTAGAAATTAAGAGAATGTAATGATTGTGACATGGATAACTGCCGTTCAATTAATAGACTCTTGCCACCATTTGCAAAGACAAGTGGCCACAAGTGTGTGTGAACATTTTTTTTTTTTTTTTTTAATGATAACTTTTTATTTGGCCATTGTCAGGCTGTTTGTTGTAACGTGGACCATAGCATTTCACAAACAAGGAAGTGCTTTCCAGACTCTTCTTTGAGTGTCTTGCATGGATTTTGAACAAGGCAGATGCTTTCAGCTCCTATAATTGATAAGCAGATGCAGGCAGGGCATGGTGAAGTCTGTTTGTTCTGCATTGCTGTGGCTACCCTATTGCTGGTTCCTCGGGAGCTCAGGTGCGTGTGGCCTGCACTGTAGCAAGACCTTTGGATGGACAAACCTGTTTGTGCTTCAGAAGTGGTTCAGCAACACACACTAAACTGAGCTTTGCACTCCCAAAGGCTGGGACAGGGTTGCAACGGTGAGGTGAGACCCTTGGTGAATCAAACTTCTTCTTCATGCTTGCGCACTACGCACCTTGTCAAAAGCCTGCTACCACAGAGCTCTGCCAAAATTGCCTCAAGTGATACCTGGCCTCATGAGAGGCAACACTGTCGCGTGTGGTGTTCTTATGCTGCCAAGAGCTTTACCTTGCATGACACTGAGAACTGTTGAGGGGAGCCATTTGCCCTATTTCTACTGACACTCTTGGGGAATGGCTGCTGTGCTTGCCTAAGATACTGGGATGCAAAATCTCTTGAGCTTCCCTTTGGAGCAGGAAGAACTGTTCTTCCTCCGCTCTCACATCGCCAACTCTCACTGTGTGACCCACTCTCTAGGCCCACTCCGCAGCTCAAATTAGCAAAGTGCTGAGAAAGTGCCCTTGGGAGTCTTAAAAATGAACTGGACACTGTCTTCCTTGGTGGAGAGCAAGAAATACTTAGTTGCTGCTCAAACCCAGCTGTTTTTCCTCAACAGGGGGATTTCCATTCAGGATAAAGCTCTGGCTGGAAAAGATGGGAACAGAAAGAAAACAGGCATTTCAGGGTATTGGAGCAAGCTTTATGGAGGATTAGGGTGGGTGAGCACTTCGCAGACCTTAATTAACAGTGCAACTCTGGTTTTATGTCAGGTTTCTCCCAGAGTAAATGACTTCTCTGCTGTTCATATGAGTCGCTTTCCTTTAGGCTTGCTCCCTATGTACATGTACATGTACACCATGTACATGGTGTGACCATTTACATCATTATCTTAGTTCAATCTTAAGCTCAACACTACAGATTCCCCTTCCACTGGCTCAGATCTATCCATGGAGACATTTCAGGTAGGTTGAAGGAATGGGGCCAGGAGAACAAGTTCTGTATTGGTGAGCTCAGCCTGGCACAAAAAGAATGGAGTAGAGAACCTAGCATTTGTCCCTTTTGAGTTGGAAATGTTTGGTGGCTTTGGCTTAGGGAAGAGATGCCCAGTGAGTAGTACTGTTCTTCACACTGCTTTGCTGTCTGCCTGCAATTAACCAAGCAGAAACTCAATATTTTTACAAGAACAAAAAGAGTAATATATCACCCAGAAAGCTCGCGGAGAGTAGACATCCCAAAGAAAAGCATTAAATGAGTCTGTGGGATTCCCACCACCAGTTCTTAGTAGATGAATGAAAGGCTCTCATGAGATGGATAACAAACAGATTTTTACTGTGGCTGTAGGGACACAGGTACTGAAAAAGTTAAAAAGCCAAATGTAGTATCAACGCTTTTGTCTTCTCTCATGCAGCTGTTGAATATTTTGACGTGAAAAACTGCTAAAATTGGCAGTGTTTGTGTCTTCATGGGAGGCTACACCTGGCATCTGCTATTTTAAATTGACAAAGATACCTTTTTCCTCTCAGTGCTGTCCCCTGTGTCTCTCACTCTAGCACTAAATGCCCAGATTGAATTTTATCTGTTTGTGGGTCATCACAAAAAAAAGAATATTGCCCAGGCCAGCCTCTGCCCTCAGCAAAAATGTGCATCATAGATCTATGTAAGGAAATGGCAGTTTAGCAGAAATCAATAGGCTGGTTTTTCTCTGTGAACACGCGGAGAGAGGGAAGATGAGATCCTAGGGAATGTCTTGTTCTGCTAACCCCTGCCATAATGGTGAACTTCCTTGTTTCTTGGTACACCATGGAAACCTGAAATGAGTACTCCCTTACAAAGATGCTTCTTTCCTCCTTTTCATACATGTTTGTGGACACTTCCACCCTCAGATGATTTGATCCAGTTCCTGACAGCTTATTTAAACCTCTCAAAGGTATGTTAGTAATCTTTTTTTTTTTTTTTATCATCACTGATAAGCATAAATATTAAACACAAAAAATATACCGAATTCCCTCCACAGCACCTCCACCATATTTAGGTTTGCATATTCATGCTTCATTATATCAAAAGGCTGTCCCAGACGAAAAAAAAATGAAACAAATACGTCCTTCTGATTTGCTGCTTGTATTGCCATACTATGCAGACACCATCAGTGAGAACAGAACTCCATTGTGCAAGGTGCTGAACATACAGGGTAAAAATGAGTTCAGAACAGAGAAGTTAAGTGAGTTACAATTAGTTCTTCCTGCAAAGGAAACAAAGTTCTGCAAGAGATTGCAGTGTAATGGCTGGCAACACCATACTACGTCACTCTAGATAGCATGTAAATGTGACAGTGACTCTGAGTTGAATCTTTAGCACTGCCTCTGACAGACCAAGATCTCTGCCACCCTTCTGATCCCCTTTCCTAAGCCACTTTCCAACCTGATCAGCAAAAAAAAAATTGTCTGCTCTAGCAATTGCTTTTGAAATAGTTTTACAGAGCAACTATGCCAGCCCATATACCCCAGGGAAAGTGCTCAGTACTGTGGAAACACTGTGAACAAATGTGGCCCAACTGTGAAATCAGCAGAGCTGATTTCAAGGAACTGAAGGCATGGTATAGGCACAGTCCCAGTGAACACCTCAGGAGGTGCTCTGCCACAGAGAAATGCCATAACTATATCTGTAGCTGAGTTTTGCTCCAGCAGTGTTCCAGCAAGATCATCTCCGCTGTTTTCTTGCTTATCATTCATCAGACCCTTCAAACACCAAGGCTGCTGGAAGGAACAACTTGCAGTGAGACAGAACAGCTGTTCTTTGCTTATTACCTGGGTTGCTGAGTCCCAGAGATAGCTGGTGGGAAGAAGGTGAATTCTCATCTTTCTGTGATTTGCTATCAGGTCTTATTACTGTGAGACATATTTTGGGCCCTAATAGCAGATCCCAGTAATAGAAAAAATCTGAAGTGTTCCAGGAGGCAGAACGAGGCTAGCACTTTGAACTGCTGTTCCCAGCTGCTTGTTTATCTTGCAGTTTCAGTTCACGGAGGTTTTTCCAGGATATTTCTCCTGCTCTGTTAGACCTGATCAGGCAGTGCTGTGAGAATTGCTACACAACAAAACACATCTGCAGCACAGCAGGCTAGGACATTCAGACATGCCTCAGACAGTCAGATGATGATGTACGAACTTGCCGAGACTTTCAGGTGCACATGGAGCTTTTTATTTTACATTCATTTGCCATCAATTCCAGATAACAAGCTGTGCAACTCCCGTCTGATGAAGAGAATTCAATACCACATGCAGGACACAGTCTCCTGTGTGCGCAGGAGAATGGAAGGCTCTGCCAGCATCAAAAGCTGTCTCCAGGGGCCTGCAGTAGGGGAAGGTAGTGGAAATGACGAAAGTGAGGAAGAACATGCTCCTGTTCTGCAGGTCTTCAAGAGCATTAGCTCAGCTAGGGTTGCATTATGGGTCTGAGAGCATCCATCCCTTCTCCCTAGTGCCACAATTTGGAGAAGACATGCAAATTTTGTCAGAAAACAAGAAAGAAATTTCACTATGTCATTTGCATCTCTTGCCCAAAAATGTGCCTGATCCATCTGACTGAACCTCTCCCAGCAGTGCTGCAAACACACACAAACTTTCCAAAAATAAGCTTCTGACTAAGATCCAGACTGCACCTAGTTAGTCTGGCACTTCTTATATGGAGGTTGATACTGGTTTGCCACCCACTTCATCTGACCCTTTTCTGGAGATCTCAGTGAGGCACATGTCTTCAAAAAGACCATTTAGTCATTAGGTATAACACTAGCTGATTTATGCTCTTCACAGAATCACAGAATAGTTCAGACTGGATAAGACACTGATAAGATGCCCCCTGAGCCTGCTCTTTTTCAGGCTGAAGAGTCCCAACTCTCCCAGCCTTTCCTCAGAGCAGAGACGGTCCACTCCCTTCATCATCTTTGTGGCCCTTTGTTGCACTTTCTCCAGTAAATCCACATCGCCTTTGTATTAGGGATCCCAGAAGTGGACACAGTACTGAAGGTGTGGCCTCACCAGTGCTGAGTAGAAGGAAATGGTCACCTCTGTCGACCTGCTGGCAAGACTTTGCCTAATGCAGCCCAGAAACTGTTAGCCTTCTTTGTGGCAAGAGCACATTGCTGACTCATGTTCAGCTTGGTGTCCACCAGGCCCCCAGGTCCTTGTCAGCAAAGCTTTTCAGCTGGGCAGCCTCCAGCAGAAGGGGAGCCTTCAAAGAAGGAGACCTGGAATCAGTCTGGACAGAAGGAAAGTCACTGTGACTCATATTGGCATTGTTGGGTAAGTGGAAAGTGTGCTGTTGCGGTTTAACCCTGGCAGGCAGCTAAGTACCATACAACCACTCGCTTACTTCCCACCAGTGGGATGGGGGAAGAGGAAAGGTAAAAGTACGAGAGCATGGGTTGAGATACAGACAGTTTACACGCTAAAGCAAAAGCCACAGCCACAAGCAAAGGAAATCAAGGAATTCATTCACTGCTTCCCATGGGCAGGCAGGTGTTCAACCACTGCCAAGAAAGCAGGGCTCATCACGCGTAACAGTTTCTTGGGAACACAAACACCATCACTCCAAATGTCCCAAAGGGACATCCTTTTGGTCAGTTTGGGTCAGCTGTCCTGGCTGTGTCCCCTCCCAGCTCCTTGTGCACCCCCAGCCTCCTCTCTGGCAGGGCAGTATGAGAAGCAGAAAAGGCCTTGGCTGTGTGCAAACACTGCTCAACGACAACTGAAACATTGCTGTGTTATCACCATTATTTTCATCAAAAATCCAAAACACAGCATCATACGAGCCTCCTTGAAGACCATTAACTCTATCCCAGCCAAAACCATGACGAGTTGTTGTGGTTTAACCTGACTGGCAGCTAAGCACCACACAGCCATTCGCTCACTCCCCCCAACTCACCTCCCAGTGGTATGGGGGACAGAATCAGAAAAAAGGTAAAAACTCATGGGTTGAGATAAAGACAGTTTAATAGGACAGAAAAGGAAAGGAGAATAATAATAATAATAATAATAATGATAAAAGAATGTACAAAACAAGTGATACACAATGCACAATGCTCACCACCCACTGACTGATGCCCAGCCAGACCCCAAGGAGCAGCTGCCCCCCCTGGCCAACTCCCCCAGCTTTCATTGCTGAGCATGACACCACATGGTATGGGACATCCCTTTGGCCAGTCTGCACCACCTGTCCTGGCTATGTCCCCTCCCAGCTCCTTGTGCACCCCCAGCCTCCTCGCTAGCAGGGCAGCACCAGAAGCTGAAAAGTCCTTGGCTCTGTGTAAGCACTGCTCTGCAGCAGCCAAAACATCCGTGTGTTATCAGAATTATTCTCACCTTAAATGAAAAACATAGCATCATACCAGCTACTAAGAAGAAAATTAACTCCCAGTCAAAACCAGGACACTTGTGCTCTATGGCTGATACTTTCCGTGACATCTCACCTAACACAATTAGTGTTTAGCCAGTCACTCAGTATCTGGGCTGATATTCTTCCTTGCCAGGTATGTGACTCTGGCTGAAAGCTGCTAAGAAAGTTTCAGCTAAACCTGCTCAGCTGTTGGTGTGAATGAGACTTGGAGAAGCTTTACTGACAAATTCCTGCCTGGCATTGAAATAAAACAGGCCTACTGGGCTGAAGAGAAGGGAGTTTCTAGCAAAACAAAAAAAAAAAAAACAAAAAAAAAAAACCATAAAAGCATGAGGTGGGTCTGAAGGTTAGACTCCCTGGATAAGCTGGAGAGAAAATAGCTGTGTATCCAGGGCCTGTAGGCATTTGATACCAGGTTCCTTGATCTCCCCCACTCTTCTTCTGTCACCTAATAGCTGTGTCAGCAATGACAATCACAGTCTCAGACATTGTTTCTCAATAACGCAAAAGATTTTTCCAGGTCAGCATATCTGAAACTGCTTTAGCAGTTGGAACAGTTACTAAAAAAAAACACCAATTGTGGATCAGAAATGAAAGTTCCCATGAAGTTAAATCTGAAATTCTTCGGTTAGTTTAAAATGAGCATTGCACTCATGAATCATACAGAGTTTCTCATAATCTTCCTCTTTTGTTCAAACTAATTAAGGCAAGTCACTTTCCATCCAGAGCACTCTGCCACTGCTCCATGTCTTGGTGGAAGGCTAAAACATGAGCAATTCACAGAGAAAATTCTACTGATTTGCTCCCTGTGTTAAACTCAAAAGCATGGTTCGCTGTTAGACTTCTTGTCCTGTAATCTTAAAATGATTAAAAGAATAACCTAGTACATCTGTATATATTGAGCATTCTGTGTGATTGCTCTGCTCCAATACTGATGGGTTTTACTTGACTGGTATGTGGGGCAATGGTAGAACTGTTCTCCTTACACTAAAAGATGGATAATTTCCTTCGCCTCCTACTGATACAGGGGGGTTCTTAGTTATTAGCATATTAACAAGGAAAACAAGCTAGTTGCAAAGACTATTAGCCAGAAAGCAGAGAACTGATACTGGCTTCCCCACTGTGTTTCTCTTCCTCATCGTGAGCTTGAGATGTCTTATGCATTGCTTTCCCTCTCCACCCGTTAGTCCCCAGTTCTCTCTCATGAAGAGCAAAATATCCAGCCCATCACCACACTTCCTTCTTCATCCCCATGTGCCAAATCTAATTGCCCACTGCCTGGCAGAGTGGGGAGAGGTAGCAATGTGGAATGAAGAAATATGTGCCACTTTACAAATGCCTCCCAGCAACGATTTTACGACATTGCAGCAAAACCAAAACCAGTTGTAGCCTGTATCTTTGCTGCTTAGCTGAACACTCACTGTGTTTTCTGAGTCTTAAGCAGCAAAGAAAGGCAGAACTATACCTAATGTGCTGAAGGAGTGGATAAATGGCATTATCTCTCTGCCCCAGTTGCAGGGAAGGTGGGCTGGTGAAGTCTGAGAGGGAAATTCAGCTTTCTTTTGCCACGAACAGCTTATTCAAGATGCAAAGTGACACAGCAATCAGTGTGATGGGTCGTGACAAGCCTAGCAGACTAAAAATTCTCAGGAGAGCTGCTGTGACAGCTTCAGGGTTGTAACATTTGCCCATTTGCCTGTTCTGCATCTGTTTTCTGTGAAAGGAAAAGTTCATTTAGAAATAATAATAGTAACAAATTTTTCCTCTCTTCCAGAACTGCAAGGTTCCATTATGCAGTATTTATCGACAAAATACATTCCTCATTATGTTTTTTGAAAGGATGGCTCTATTCAAAGATGAAGGGGAAGAAAGGCAAAGTCTGGTTTTTGGACTTGAAGTAATTCTCATAAAAGGCCGATGTTATGATCAGACAGAAATGGCCTGAAACCATCTTTATTTTTATGACATTCAAGCAGTCATGTCTGCTTTAAATTCCACACCCTTTAAAGATGAAATATATTCTTCTGCTGCGCACACTGGCTGCATGACTCTCCATCCATTATTGTATTTTGCAGACAATGAATTGCACATAATATATATTGGATCCTATGGGGCATTGGATTAGAGCGTACTGATCAGTTCCACAAGCAGACTGCATACAGGGCTGTTGCCAGCTAGAATGCACACACAACAGGCACTACGCAACAGTAAGCTAGCATGTGTCACAGAGGCTATTTAGGGGCTATTCTGCTCTCCATACGGAGTTGTCAGACTCTTCTGCTTGGGTGAATAGCCAACAAATGGCTGATAACATTTGTCACTTTGCCCAGAAGTTTCATTCAGGCTGCCTATGGCTTTCACCTTCACTGTGGTCCTGCACAGAATGTGGAGGAAGTGGTCACTTGCTTGTAGATATGCTGTGGAATAGCAACTCTATTGAATCTGGCTCATAAAGCGGAACAGAGGAGGGAATCCATGCACAGTGGATTCAGTTAACTATATAAAATAAGCAGCATCTATCAACTTGTAAGGACAAAACTCTACACAGTGATAAAAAGCAACAGACATCACATAGGAGAAATTGTCTCTAATTAGACAAATAAATGGAAGTAGCAGTTAAGGAGAAGGGAACCCTCAGTAATTTTGCTTCCTCAGTGGCGGATAACAACAAGGGGCTGAGGAACTTCCGAAGTGGAAGGTCATTCCCCACCCAGCACTCTGCTCTGCAGCCTATCTCAACATCTTTTTTGAAGTTAGAAACAGGGCCCATGGGAACAGTGCTATCCTGTGAGACTCTCGGTCTCTTTAAATGATTGCCCCACCTTCTGTTTCTAGCATTTGGGCAAGCATGGATCTGTTGTGCATCTGAGTGCACAGACTGAACTTATGAGCAGAGCCTGTCCCAGCTACTGCTACCTACTCCTACTTCCAGCATGGCTCAAAGCCTGCAGGGGCACATTCTCACCAACAGGGCTAGAATGTATTCTCCCCAACAGAGGTACTGCTTGCAGGCAATAGCTGTTCTTATCTGAGCTTCTAAAATGGTAATACCCAGACGTCTCCCCACCAGAAAACTCTTTGGGCTGAACCTAGACCCAAGCCTTCCACTCAGAGGGACAAGAGATACTTTGTTAGTAGAGTTTCCTTCCTTCCTGCTCTGTTGGGCCACTAAAACTGCAGAGCGGTACTCTACCTTGAGGAGGAACGGCTGAGGTGGATGTGGTATTGTTCCACTACTGGAAGGGATAAATTCTTGTCGGGTTTTGAAAGTGAACTCTCTGTGCTGGGACAGCACCCACCTCAGAGCCACTCCACAGAGTGTCCATAATTTACTCTATGTTTATTTCAAGACCTTTTGAGGGCTGCAAGGAAAAGGCCACTTGGTTATGCATGGTCTCCATTTTCTGCAAGTGGATGTCTGTGGGGACACATGGAAATGCTCGCTCCCAAAGATCAATGTTCTCTCTCTGCAGAGTATCCAAGATCTCCCTGGGTTTTGCTGAAGTGAAGGCACCTACATTTTCAGGCTTGTGTTCATGGCCACCGCACAGTCCTGCTGTGCTCAGGCTACAGAAGGAGAGCTGAGAGAAGTGAAAGATCTTCCTGCCTTCTCTTTCCCCTCAAGTATTGGTAGTCCTTGGCAAAATGGAAATAATGTATTCAGCACCATTATCTCCATGCTCTTGAAGTTGAGCAATTGCAGCTCAACAAATGCTGCTTGTTCTTTTTTGGATTGGTAGTGTACTGCCAGACTTACTCTCCTCCCTTTCCCTATTAAAATGCTGTGGATGGCTATCAAAACTGATTTTCCTGGGCCAAAATGCTTCCTAAAACAGAAGATCTCAGTTTCTGGAACAAATGGTGAAAAAAAAAAATTCAGAAGGCTGTTGGTTTGACTTCCTCGTGAACTTTCCCTGCCTGCATGTTCTGATTGTTCATTTTCCAAACCAGACTGTTATTTCACCTTATGGTCTTATTTGAGCCTGTGGTCTTCCATTAGATTGTTTTTTCTTCATTTTTCTTTTATGTAGCCACCACCAGGGAAATTTATTCAAGTCATTGTTGTCTGCAGCTAGGTTTACCTCCAGACTGTCCCACCTTCTCTGTCTCCTACCATATGATGTTCAGGCCACCTGCATGTTACCAGGCTGTCAGAAGAACTGGCATGAAAAGAAATCATCCGGCTTTGTTCTTTACCTCTAGAAAAGCCCACACCCACCATGGAGAGCCTCTCCTCTCTCATTTTAATGTTGTTCCAGGCTTGCTCTCTCCTGATGGAGAGTGTCAGAGAGGACAGTTCTGTTGTAAAAAGGAGGCTGAAACTTATCTTTTTCTCACATTGTTATCAAGATATACATTAAGGGCTCATCCTGGGAGAGGTAAGTTTCAATCCTGCTCCCAGCTCCAAGCTCCCTCTGCTCTCCTGCAATGATGATGTTCTCAACACAGCATCCTTCAGGAACCAGAAACAAATTGGAGTGTTGTGTGGGATGTGGCAGCAGAACAGGAGACAGGCAACAGAGAGCACTTGAAGAGGACAAGGAATTAAATCCCTTTGACTCCTTGTAAACCCTGCCTGCTATCTGCAGAATAATGTTCTGTGAGTCTCTGTGAATGCTCCTCCTGGCATGTTTGACACAGAGCAGAAGAAAAAATGTCTTGCCTTCTGGCTGCAGTGTCATGATCTTCTGGAAGCTGTTTTCTGTAGCGTGGTCTGCTGTTTACGGCCTCTGAGTTGTGGTCCAAACAGCTGGGAGAGCTGGCAATGTTGAACCTTGAGTACGGTACAGTTTGTGTTGACTTTCCTTTTCTGATTTCCTGGCACTGTCTGTAGATCCTGACACAATGCCCTGAAGGACTGCTTCTATCCTGGTCACTGAGACCAATGGGCATTACTCAGCTGCTGTACAGGGGCTCCCTGGCATGTCCTGGGCTCTGGAGGACAGGCTGCCACAGGTATCCTTGCAGGTTTGACTGCAAGGAACACAAAAAGTACCCTGTTGGGTTAGCCCAGTACTCTGTCCCCATACCCATTAGTGCAGATGTTATTTAGCAAGATTGTGCCAGCCTGGCCACTTTCTGTAGCCCTCCCACTCAGCTTGTTGATGGAGCTGGGCTGTTGAAAGGGACACTGCCTGTTTAAAGGCCTGATGTCTGTGATTTTTGACGTGATCTGCCTCCACATCCTCTTGTGGCAGCAGGCTTATTCCTTACTGTGTTTATTTACTGCTTTAAACCACCTTCATACTGATTTCATTGAGTGCTCCCTTGCTCTAGCATTGCAGAACAGTTCTGCATTTGCCTTGTACTCTACTGTCACGATTTAGTAAACCCCCTTGATCTTCTATCAGACTTTTCCCTTCCAAACTGAAAAGTCCTGGTCTTTTTAGCCTCTTTCTCTAGAAGTCCATCATTTGATTGCCTTTATCTGTCTGCTCTTCACCACCACCCTCTTACCGAGGTACACAGAACAGAATTGCACACAGTGTTTACCAGGTGGATGTGCCATGGTCTTTCGTAGTGAAGAATGATTCCTTGTCTTGTCCTCCATCCTTCCCTGGTGGTGCTCAGCATTCTTCTGGTTTTCCTTCAATTCAGTGCTACTGTGTACTGAACGAATGATTGCAGAGACCTGTCCACAGTGACTCTGAGAGCTCTGTCCTGGGATATGATTACCTGTTCTGCTTTCAGTGCCACATTGATCTGGCTTAAATTTGCTTTTTTTTCTAGACATATTGTCTTGTGTTTATTTATGTTGGAGGTCATCTGCCATTCTTCTGCGCACTAACTCAGTTTTGGAAGGTCCTTCTACACTGCCTCATCATAACTATGGTATTTGACTACGTAGCAGACTATCTTCAGCAGGTTTGGAGGTTTCACTCTTCAGGTCCTTCGTCAGTTCTCTGATGAGGATGCTAACTAAAACCTGAGGTACACCACTACTGAATATTTTCCAGCCAGAAAAGTGACTATTAAGCTTCCTTTCCTTTAACTACAGTTCAGTATGCAAAAGAAGTTAGCTTTCTTAACAACACTTAAGGTTTCACGATTCTCTCTCTCCTCTCCATCCCTAGTGCTCCCTTGGAGAAGTGCTTCTGAGGAGAAACACATGGTGCTAGACCTCTGTGTCTACCCAGTTCCATATCACCAAATCCCCAGTAGAGATTAAACAACACAGACAGGACAGACCTGTTTTGCTTAAGACCAGCCCCGAATGCCTGTTGCTCCAGTGAGCCCTCGAGATTGAGCCCAGGGTTGAGAAAGTTTACCTCCTGCAATGATTCTGTGCCCTCCTCCTTATTTTCTTACCACTTAGATGGTGTTTCTTGGCAGTGAGATAGCTGTGCTGATTCAAAGATGAGCAAAGAAGAGGAGTTTATTCATACAGGTAGCAGCAACATTGTAGCTCTCTCTGGCACTGCACACCATTGCAGTTTTCAATAGACAGATGTAGCCTATTGCAAAGTGAGTGCTCACTCAGAAGACCAATAGTAGAGTCTGCAATAAAAGAAGAAAGCCCTAAGACCTCATTTATGCTCTATGACTGAGGCTTTCCTTGACACTTATCTGGAGTTGGTTATTGTGGCCTGTGCTAGCCACTGGGGACTCTGGTCTCCTTCTTTATGAAGTTCCCCAAGAGACATTGCAGGGAGAAGTGGTTTGGGAATCCTCATTCAGACTAAGTTATGAATTGCTCAGCCCCCTCAAAAAGGGAGTGTTTCCATGCAGGAGAATGGTGAGGTCCTGAGGGATGGTCAGAGTTGGTGGTGCTGGGGAGCTGAGAGCAGTCTGGTGGATGAAGATGGAATGAATCTCAGCTGAGATGTGCTGGGCTTTCACCACTGTCTGTACAAGAGGCCTCAACTTGTACATAGGTAGGTGCCTTACTGTCAGACTGCTAAAATTAAAAGCACAGAATTTCCTCTGTGTCTATTATTACTGCCCTCTTCTTATATCTTGTCTGAAACAAGTCGCACAAGAGTGTGCAAGATTCCTGGGGCAGGACAGGACACCTCACTAGTTCTGCTTGTCCTCTCTTCTATTTGCTGCTGCAATGCAATCACTGCTAAACATTAATACATGAACAGTCTCAATCTTCCCTGCTGGAAGAAACAAAGCAAAGCTGCTGGGATCTCTGCAGGTTCAGGAAGGGAGAACATAATCTGTTAACTATCACACAAAGAAAAGAACAGATGTTCCCTGCACCTGTTATTTTTTTTCTACATTTACTATAGAGTAATATACCATTCATCTTTCTGATGGCTATTTCTAAACAGATGAAGAATGAGCTTTCAGCTATTGTAAGCTGTATGGTTGTGATTTGCTGTGTAAATAATACTGGTTACACATTTTATACCCCCTTTATTCATCCTCAGAGAAACAATTTGTTTACAATCTTCATTTAACCAGTAGTCTTTCCTGCATTGATGTTAGCAGAGAATTCTTCTGAAAGGACACCCTGACTTCTTCCCGCAAAATCTCTGTACCTTCACTTCAATGCTGGGCAGGAGAGAAAATGGCTTGAGAGGGTTATAAGGAGAGGTCGCTTTGTATATTCAGTGAAATTAGCATGTGAAAGCTTCTAAGTAATGGGTCAGTGGCAGGAAACACCTGTGTCATTCTGCTTTACAGGGCTGTGAGGGAAGGAGTTAGAAAATAGCTTCTTGGATTTCATTCATGGAGAAGGATAGCCAATTCAGGAGTCTGGAACTGCCAAGAAAAGGCCAGCAGGAGAATTCACAGCTGTTGATGAGGGCAGGAAGGGATCTTGTACCTCCAGGAGGTACTTTTAGGAATGGACTACAATAAAGGCAGCGGGAACTTGTGATTTTTATTTTATTCCTCCTTCTGTGGAAAGATATTCTGTTGTCTATGGGCTGCTGGTTTAAAAAAAAGAAAAAAGAAAAAAGAAAAAAAGAAAAGAACTAAAAAAGGTCCATCTGATAAGAAGAAGGAAAGTAGAGTTGGAGCGCTACATCCCATTTTTCAATGTTTTGGCTCTCCTTTCAGTAAGGAACCCTACAATGGGAAATAAACCACTGCACCAAAGAGTTTTAGAAAATTACTATCACAAAGGGACTTGTGCCTCAAATCTTCAGTCCAGGGCCAAACTCAGAAAGCACAAGTTCAAGGTCACCTGAAATACAGCTGCAGAACTGGATGGGTGGAAGCTGAGCTCCACACTGCTCAGTGTCTCAGCTGTATTTCAGATGACTTTGAACTTGTGCTTCTAAAAATCACTTTCTGATATTAATTTCCTAAAGCTCTTCAGTGCGTTGATCCTGTCCATCGGCTGCAGGGAAATACCTGCTCCAGTGTGGTCTCTCCCACAGGCTGCTGGGCAATCTCTGCTCTGGCGCCTAGAGCACCTCCTCCCCCTCCTTCTTCTCTGACCTTGGTGTTTGCAGGGTCATTTCTTGCCTTTCTTTTCGTCACTTTTCACACCTTTTTGCCCTTTCTTAAATACACTTCCCCGAGGCACCACCAGGGTGGCTGTGGGGGCCGGCCGTGCCCTGCGGTGGGGCCGTTTGAGCCGGCTGGAACCGGCTGTGTCTGGCACTGTACAGCCCCGGCATCGCCTCATGCAGCAGCCCTGCAGACTGCCCCGCCTGCCAACACCTTGTTCCATAAACGTGAAAGAGATTTTGTCTAAAAAAAGCCCCACAAATTGAACAGAGGGTGGCTCAATCATGTAGACTCTTAAACAGTAAAAAAAGCAAGCAGTGTCATAGTTGGCTGACAAATGGGAGAAACGTGACTGAAATTTTCCATGTTACTTCTGAAAGCTTCATTTAGGCTGAGAAGAGTCTGATATTTTACAAGGGATCACTGTGTCCAGTTCCTCAAATAATAAAAATGTGCTAATTGTAACAGTTCCCAAAATGTGCTGCTCTGCTGAGAGCTGGATCTGCCTGGGTGTCCCATTTCTATAGGACATGGCATGTTCGTAGAGTTTTGTAAAATGTATCCCACAAGCATGAAATTCCAATGTTTATAATGCACTATTTCCACAGCCATTGTAAACTTCTCTCCCTTCCCTGGTCATATGCCAATTGCAATGTAACTTTGATTGCTCTGCAAGCCAAGATGAAAATGTATCTGTTTTGCAGGCAATGAGCCAATGTCTGTCATTAACTGCAGTGTTCTGGTCAGGATTAGTTGCTGCCTAAAGCTGGAGAGTCCCCTTCTCCTGAAGCACATCTCCATAGACGTCTGCGGCAGCACAGTGGGGAAAGACATGGTACTCTATCTGCAAACCCATAGTCCATCAGGGTGCTTCTGAGAGGGAGGAGGATTAGTTGGATGGGACTTCTTGCAGGTTTTCTGGGTGTAGAATGAATGTGGATGCTTAGGACAACCTCCAAAGACTCATTCTACACAATAACATGGACTCCTCAGTGCTAGAGCTCTGACGGTGTCTGCTCAATATTTTAAGAACTGTACCTCATACCATGAGCTCTTATGTGTTCCACTGCTCTTCCTGGGCTGACCCTGAGGAGAGAGGTAATAAGAAAGCCAAGAATTAAAGAAAAGTCTCTGTAAAGTTTGTCTGCACTGTAAACTTTGGATGCAGTAATGCTCAGGGTGCCTCTTCTGTATGCCTAACATACAGGATTAGTGTTGAGAGGACAGTAAACAATAATAACAAAGATATTTGGTCTCCACATATATGATGTTCTCCCCTTGACTAGGAACTCTGTCACATTTCTGCCATGCTGCCTGCGCCCCTTGCTCTTTCTGAGAATTTCACCTTTCCTTCCCCAAGGTGGCTGCATGCAGGCTGTTTCTCAGAGGGCCTTTGTGTTTTGCAAAGGGCTAGTGTTTGACATGTGGCATAAATCGTAAATGGGCAGACATGAAACAGAGCACAGCAAAAGCCCAAGTTTTCAGAACAGTAATTAAATAATGTGTCCCTGTGATCTCTGCTGGGTACCATATATATCAAATAAAATTCCATGGTAGGCAGGCAGGAAGGAGAATCGCTGGCAAACTAAGGTTAAAATTATGAGCCAAGTAACTCCTTTGATGTTTTGATTTCAGCAATACACTTTGCCTTCAAAATATAGTTCTCTTCTTGTAATTGATACAGCTACAAACTTGTAATTGTTTGGTTTATGTAAAGCCAGGATAGCTCTATTGTTTAATTGGTAAAGCAATCTCAGTCTGAAAAGATAAGGCTCTAGCAGGAACTTTATGAGCTGGTACACTTACTACCTAAAAAATGAATTGAACTTCCAAGCAGACAATGATATAGCAGGTCTCCATAAATGGCTTGTTTATGGAGCTGTTTGCAAATATTCTCCCTGAATATTTTTCTTTCCAAAAAGACCACTTCATCAGAATAAAAACTTTACCAAATAATGTCAATTCTGATGAAATTTTCATGAAAAGGATGGAGTACAGTGCTTTGATAAGGTCAGCCCTTTTCAGAGTAAGCTTTTGATTTTCTGTTTGCAGTGATTCTATCTTGATTGGTTTTGAGATTTTTTGTAATACTAAGGACAAACAGTTCATACTGGAACACAACATTCTGATGATGTCACAGTATTTGACTTACCCTGAAATAATTCCTTCTTTTCCCCAAAAATATTGTTGTGGGGGAAAATTCATAATGTAATTTTTTTTTACCTGCTTCTAATTCAAGAATCTGGTATTTCTCATGTTTTTTTTTCTCACCCAAATAGCCAAATTATCTCTGGTTAGTGGGTGGACATGAACATTTTCTCTCTTGTCATTTCTTTTTATTGATCCCCGGTGTTATAGTCTCCCTCCACAGTGATCAAGGAGAAATTTGTATTGTGAGCTTTCAGCTCGGACAAGTGTCTAAAATAACCTCAGCCTTACTGTACTACATGTGGTACAAACAGAGGGTAAAGCCACAGACCTTGCCCCAGAGCTGTTATGTCCCAAAATATAAAGTTCTTTTCACTAGTGTTCACCGGCCTCTTTTAGGTTTTATGTGCTTTTTTGTTTCTTTCCCTGGAAATGAAGCCAGCGAATCTCAGAATGTCTTAAAGAAGGTGAATACCAATTGAAGATGAACATGAGTCAACACAGTAATGATGTACCGGAAAAGGAAATGGAACTTTCCCCTTTGTATAGCAGGGTGAAGGACTCATATTGGTCTTGTTTTGCACCACACTTCACAAGTTCTACCGTGGGTAACCGTGTAGGATTGGCAAAGACATTGTTTATATGACAGATTTGATTTACTGAGATTAGACTTAAGAAGTCCACTTCAGAAGAAGCAATAGCTGGTTAAATATCTGTGTCCTTGAACTGTCTTAGACAAAGAGAGGTGAAGTGGGATAAAGAAATAATATCAAAATAGACCTGTGGCTGGTGATATGTTTCCTGGAAGTGTATGGGGATTATTGGTTCATCTCCCATTAGCAGCTTTAAGAAGGAAGCTCAGGACATTGCACAGGTAGAAGAAAGAGGTCAGTTTTCTGTGTGCTGGACAAGGAAGCAGCAGAAGAAAGAAGCATTAGAGATACCTCCAGTGGCAGATACTGTTTGGTAAGTTTTTTGTGTCCTTTATTGACACCAGTAGGATCATCTCTGCCTAACACGGTGCATGGGCCTCACTTCATTCACTTAATCACCTGTGTGCCATGCTCTGTGCTTTGTGTGATCTGTATTTATTTATTTATTTATTTATTTATTTATTTAGTTATTTATTTATTTATTTTGCATCAGAATGTCTGAGAAGAGTATTGCAACAGGGATGTATAGTCTAATGAAATTACCTGTGCTGTGGCTCACCTCTTCCTTGCTTGCAGGCTTGGCAGATGTTACAGTAGATGACCTATCTGCAGCTTCCCCAACATGCAAGCCCCACACATCCCGGCAGTGTTGTTGCATAGCTGAATGGGATCAGGCGTTCAAGGGGAGCCTGCGGCACAGCCCAGCATGGACAACAGACGCTGCACAATGACAGTCCTCTTGTTCTCTGTTCTCTACAGATCACTGTTTAGGCTGAGGTGCTGCAAAGAGGGAGCAGGACAGCTGCAGTGTCACTGGCAGCTGAAACAAGTGGCTTAATGCAGGAGACTGATGCAACTTCTGGGACTTTGGGGAAATGTCTCAATAAAACCAAGTTTCCTCCATTTTATGCATCAAGCACCCAGGCTGTGTAGTCTGCCTCTGTTGGGTTCTGTTTCATTGGGTGCTGGAAATACTTGTTCTGCATTCAAAGTAAGCGCACACCTCCCTGCTCCTGCTCCCTCCGTGTATGATTTTCATTTTTCTCTTCTCTTTGTATTGCAAAAATTTAATAGCATTCACACAGTGGAATCAGTAATGCATATTTATGCACATGTGTAGGCACAATCTAGGGAGCTTAAGGGTATATTCAGTAATAGCTGGGATTTGTGTAGCTAGCTGGCTATGGGCTCACTACATTTCAGTTGTTCTCCATTTGTGTGTGTTCTGAATTCTCTGCTGTTGCAGCATCAAGAAGGGAGATCTTTTGTTTGTGGTAATGAAAGGCACTATCTCACTGTAGCTGGAGACAGGCAGTTCCAAGGCTTATCCTTGGCTTGAGAAGGCACAATTGAATTTTTGAGAAGGATGAGAAGATAATCTCTTTCTATTAAGGTCACAGGGCTTTAGAGCTAAATTTCATATGACAGCAGCCACTCAAAAAAAGAAGCAAAGCTGCCAGCCAAAGCATTGTTTCCTCACTAAGGTTCTGACTCAGCCATGTATATTCACATGCCTTTAAGCATTTCCGTACACGTGCTGATGAATTAGGCCTAAATTTTTCAAACCAGTATACACACTAAGGAAATATTTTCTTTCCAGAAGATACTACCACATCACTGTTGTAATGCGTATGTGGTGGATTACAGCCTGTGCAATTTGACTTAATTGTGTGCTGTTAAAGCAATGGAGATAAATGTTTTTCTGAATCCATATTTTGTCAGTTCCAGACGTTGACTTTTATCTCATTGGCCATATACAGTAGATACCTTATTCNGCTCTGCAGAAAACAAATGAAAGATCTGCATTAACGTGAGCAGAAAGTGCCTCATGGTCTGAATTAATTACCAAGATGCAACTACAATATTTTTCTAAGGGTAGAACTGATATGTCATACTGTCTTCAGGCCATTATTTGCTTGTTTTTTCAAAGGATGAACAGAAAGGAGAAAAGTCTAAGTCTGAGTTGTTTTATTATTTCCTCTTGCTGGTTGTACTAGTGTTTCATTAGGTGCCTCTCTGTTTTTTTCAGGACATTGCTACCCATCTATTTTGAAAAGACAATCTCAGGTCATCTAATTCTGCTGTCTGTGCTGGCACTCCATTCAGCATGCTCCAGCTCTGAGCCACAACTCTGATTTTCAGAGGTCTATAATGAAATTCATTGGGGACACAGCAAGAGGGACCCTTTGTGATCTTCTAACTGTAATGTTTGTGTAACACAGGAGAAGACCTCACCTGATAGGTCTTGCATCAGTCCTGGAAATGGTGGAAAAACGGGCATGTCTTAGAAGGACCTTCAGCACAAGTCTTAACTCTGTCAGAGGAAACTCCCTTAGCAGCCTCTTCTGCTGGTATTTTTGTCAGTAAGTGAAGCTAGACACACAAATGGCAGAGAGGATGGATCAGAAGGGAAAGTGAGGACATTCGTGAGAGCTAGACTGTGACTGCTAGAATCCACTGCTCGGAGATACAAAAATAGCTTTCTGAGAGAATCCAGCTGCCCTCTCATACAAATGTTCTCCTTCTTATTTTGCATAGAAAGAAATAGCTAATAAATAAATAAAATCCCATTGCTCGTCTTTTGTGAAAGAGGAAAATAGTCATTTATTATGAAAAGGAGATATCTTAGATAATTACAATTGCAGACATAGTTTTGGGACTTAAAGTCAAAGCTGCACAGCTCTTCTATCTATCTTATGACTAAAATAGCTTCTACTTAGGAGTTTATTGAAATGGAAATACAGTGCATTTCATACACTGGAACTGTGGAAGGCTCATGCTGATTATTCATGCATTGGCTTTTCTGCTGATGGTGCCATATCTTGACATTTTTGCAACATTTCTAGTTGTAGGTACCATCATGCAGTATAGGTACTCAGTAAGTCCCACTTCAAACTGTTTTTGAACTTGTCTTGTGCTACTAGTTTGCTTGAGGAGAGTTTCTCTCATGAAGCCTTTATTTTGACAAACAGAACTTTTACATGGGCAGCCTCTTTCTGTACATTTTCCCTGACACCATTTACGAAAACAAAGTATATTGCAAGACCCTGATCACTTTTCTATTTTGGCCCCTTGACATTCTGCTTGCATTGCTGTTACCTTTCCACTGAAGAAAAATTTGCATGTAATACTGGACCACACAAAGAATTGTCAGATATTGCTTTTTGGAATAATCAAGTATCTACAATTACAGGCTTTGCATTGATCACCTGTCACAGTTCAGGTCTTTCTTTTCTCAGTAGGGCTCTTCACAGATTATTATTGATTTGCTACACTGAACTAAAATAGCTTAAGCCACATTACAGTTGTTTAGAGACCTTGTCTGCTGGGTTGCTTTGTATATAGTGTCCTTCTGATGACATTCACACTATAGCTCTTAATTTCTATTCTAGAAGTCTGCCTAAAGTCACAGTTTGTTTTAAAGGGCACTCAGGGTTAATTCCACTCACACACTGCTTTCCACAGTTGTTTAGGAACACAGTGCTTTTATCTTAATAAGCACTGAAATAGCTCCAGACATGTCAGAGCACGGATCTTCAGCTAGCTGGTATACAAATATAATGGATACTGTCAGTTAACACAAGATTTATTGTTACAGAATTGAAACTGGTACCCAGATATTTTGCAGGTTTTGCAGGGCATGTCTCTTTGCATCTCTGAAGCCTCTGCTGAGGTACCATAGGCTCTTTCTGCCCTGCTGAGAGAAGGAGAGGACTGAGTATGGAGTGCTAGCCTGCTGACCATCCATGTTTGTCAGGCAGGTTCTGGAGCAAGGCGGCTGTGGGGCACTCAGGGCAGGGACATCCAAAGAGCATTGCTATACCACACCTGATCTGTGCCTATGGGTAGTGTAACCTCAGCTGGCCTGAGCCATTTGGCGTATTTGAGCTTTGTTAGGGAGGCTGCTCCAGTGTAGCCACAGAGGGCATAAAACTCCACAGGAGCCTTTGCAAGTCCTTAGGTTTGCAGTGTTTAGAAGATGCCCAAGATCCTGTGCAGTGTCACAACAAAACTGATCTCCTGCACTACGCCCCAAGCGAAAACAGCAAGCTGTGGGAGAGGAGACCAAGGCCCAGCTCTGGTCCAGCACTACGCATAGTGCCCACCTGGAGGAATGACAGTCACCTAGAGTTGCTTCTTAAACCTCAGTTTGGTCAGTAATAGACCAAAAAAAGCTAAACCGACACTTGGATATCAAGCAATCTGATGAACTGCATGGTATATTACTGAGCCTATCTCTGTTGGTCTGTGACATTCTAGCTGTATTTGGGTATGGTGGCCACATGAAGTCAACATGAGTCACAAAAGCTTTGGATCAGGCATGGAGGCTAAAGTTAGCCACAGTAATTTGGATTTAGAAAAGCAGTCATAGGTGCTGCATACAAAGTACCAACATCATATAAGGCCACAAGAAGCTAAACTTCACAGAGGAGTAACCAGCACAAAGCTAATCCAGACACCTGGCACATGTCTGTCCAACTGTCCTAGCATTGTCCTAGGGAAAATGCTACCAGATTTTTCTTTTTTTAAAGCTTGACTTGGCAATTATATTGGTAGTAGTTTTCCAGAAAAGGGACCTTTGGTATTGAAGGCTTTTAAAATGAGAAGCATGTTAAACTGCCTCAATGCTGTTAAGTAACTACAAGAAAGTAAAAAACAAACAAACAAACAAAAACAAACAAACAAAACAAAACAAACAACAACAACAAAAAACAAAACTGATAGGTTTCTGGAAAAGTACTGTTGTAATTAGAAGGAGCAACCCTTCTTGGTGATGTAGGAGAACAGGAGTGGCTAGGCTCCACAAGATAAAAGCAAGAAGAGTAGCATGTGTTCTTTAGTACTGCTGGTTCTTCAGGGAATGGGGTGAGGAAAGAGGCTTTTTGGCTGGTCTGTGTTCAGCCCAGAAAGGGACTGAATCATGTTAGAGGTTTTGTTAAGATCCTTTTCAGAATGTTGGTTGGAATAGTCAATTTTTTTTATTCTGCAAGTTTTTTCCTGTTGATACAGAAGCCAGTATTCCTTTGAAAACTTGAAATAAACTTTTCTTTACAGTTCTATCACCACATGGATAAGCTTAACTGAAACATGAAGAGTTTGCTTCTGCTTGTTTGAGGCTTGCATATAGGTATTTACATTTATGTATTTTGATATGAAAGGAGAGCACATGGGCAGTAAAGATAAAAAACAAAATTCTTGTTTCCCAGGTGATTTATAATGTCCCTTTTTTGTGCTGCTTTATGCTTCATCTCTGCCAGACTGCTTCATTCTTATTGTTATGTTTATTTTTTTATATTACCATGGCAACCAGGGACCTTCATGATGGAGCCAGTCTTGTGTGTCTCCCTGTGTTTTAGAAGTGTCTCATAGAGACAGACCCTCCTCCAAGGAACTTACAGGCTACAGATATCTTGGAGAGGAAATGTGGGAATTAGATGTGTGAGTGAGTCAAAGGAAACAGTGCTGGCTGTACACTTAGTTGTGAATGCATGCAACAATGGATGTTCACTCACACGGGGGCAGGAGTGGTCTAGGAAGGTACAGAGTTAGTGCTGAGGAACAGACAGGTGTGGCTGTGGTGACACATGGTCCAGGACAGGAGCGTTTGGTCAGTGGGATAATATTTCCTGGTAGGGCAGGTATCACACTTTGTCAGCCTCAAAGGTGGCATGTTGATGGAAGGATTGAAACCAAGGAAACTGCAGCACAGTTTTGGTTATGTGTCTGCTTGGCTTTCATCAACTTGATGAACAAGATAGTTGTAATCCTAAAAACATTATATTTTTGGCTGAACATTTCTTATGTTGAACATTTATTGATGTGTAAGTGTTTTGACTATATCTTCATATAATGAAGCATTCTTACTCTTTTACATTATTGGTGTTATTTTTAATACAACAGAGGAATGTCTATATTATGTGGAATATGGGAGCATAAGTTCTATTTGCTTTCAGAAAGACTAAAAATATGTCATGGGATTTTTTTCTGTGGAGTGAAGCTCAGCTGCAGGATTCCACCACCACCACC
>VXAL01007469.1:11130-25054 GCA_013399475.1 Chauna torquata | reverse complement strand
GCAGGAGCTCGGCTTTCATATTGGCTTGTTTATGCTCAGAAATATAATATCACTGAATAAACCAGTGTTGAGCAAATAAAGATTTTGTAAGTGCAACTCTCCTGTAGTGTCTTATGCAACATGCTCCTTTTGACCTCTGTAGTAACTGCTGTTTGAAAAATCCCTCATTATAAAATGTATGCATTTCTTTCTTGTTTAGACTCCTTAATTTATGAGGGATAGGACATGTTTCCTGTGGGAATAAAAACCTAGAAACCTGAAAAAGCTGAAAATATTCAGTTAGTAATTTATTATGATTATTAAAAGCAATAAGCGGTTCAGAATATGTGGCAGATGTTAATCCTGATGTGTTGAAATCTGCAGGATTTCGTATGGACTAACTTAAACCTCCATTTCTAATACTCACACTACAACTGTATGGCTGTCAACCTAAAGAGATGTTTGGTGTGCCCAAAAAAACATTGCAGGCCACTTTTTTTCTACATTTCTACATCATTACAACAGCTGTCAAAAACATATCGCGTAAGAGAATGTCTGTGCTCTAGGAGGACAAAATGTATTTCAGAAGAAAATATGATCTGGCTTATTTTATTTTATTTTGATTTCTACCTCTTTAAAGTTTCATATTTTTATTGAACAAAGACGTTTTTGACAAACATGCTAATCTTTCATAAAAATTCTTGTGATTATACAAATTGTGTTAAGAGGAAGGTAAAAATATTGGTAGGACATTTTTTGTTATTTTCTATTGGCCCCCACTGCATAACTTCCACTGTCTCCACAGTCTTGCTGAGTTCTGGAAATGATGACACTGTGCTGTAAAACTCCTTAACTACATCTTTAAATGTCCACAGGATAAATTATAAATTACCTTTCTTGCAATTTATAATGCAACATGTTGCATAAACAGGTTGCACTTTTTTTTTTTTTAAACTTGGATCCCTTAACAGAGATCTTTAGCAAATAGCTTCTTGGCATTTTGAACTAAAGAACAATTACGTGAAAGAGCCAGGCAAAATCTTAGCATTATATCACAGTCATGTGTCTTCCATCTCCTCCATTTCACTGTAAATTGTATTTCCTGTAGCTGGATGAGTTCTCAGAGTACTGTTGCTTATAAGGAAACCTTCCAGCTAAATCAGAGGAGATAATTATTCTGTATATTATACAGTGTAAACAGTTGAATCTAAAAGTCCACCATTGAAAATGTTGTCTGGTTGCAGCGTTTCTGGTGGAAGATAAAAGTCCTCACCAAAATAAAATACTTGAAGTGGGACAAATTTCCTTCACATGTGTATCAGGGAAATATTTGCTCTAAGCAAAAAATTACCCAGGTGCAAACATACCTCAGGCACTGCTCAGAGTGTCTACTCAGCATTTGAATGTATCATGACAGTAAACTGTAATGCAGAGAACTCATTGGAGTACATTTCCTACCTCCTGTACCATGTGAGTATACAGAAGGCCCTTTGGCAGGTCCCAGTGAGATATTGATGATCATTAGTTGTTTGTTGTCAGAATGTATTTTTCACTGGAGTAAGACAGCCTCCATCCCATGGGAAGCCGTGGAGTATGGGAGCACGGCTTCTGGAAGCACTCTCTGAAAGTGTAGAGGTCAAGGAGAAAGCAGGATCGTGCAGCTATCTCATGGCAGTTCAGGATTTATAGGTGTTATATAAACATTGCGTCCTTCTGCACAGTGTGTGCCTACAAATCAGGTATTGTTTGATACGTGGCTGTGCTACGAGGTGCTTTCTTTTGCCTGTTGTCTCAAGCAGCCTTTGCTATACTCACCAACAGCCTTTACCGGGATTTCACATCCCTGCTTCTGGACAGGGTCAAGTTGTCTTGCCTCCCAGATCCCAAGCCCAAATGACAAATTCTGGCTACTTTTCTTGTGCTGCTTTGTTCACTAAGGACCTAGCAATATGTTCCAGTTCTACTGTGATCCTTGCAACACAAATGTTGCTAATTTGATGGAGATGTGATCTCTTTGAGTTGATTGTGGGAGGAAATAACCACTGCCATTGTGTTAATGCTGCTTAATGTGTGTGTGTGGAGGGGTCCAGTTAACCTGAGAACTACTGCCCTGCTGCTAGAGAAGTGTAATGGAAATAGAAAGCATCATCTGGAAACAAAAATTAGGAGTCCCTTGCAGCTAGTCTGAGTGCCCTATTGTCAAGTTGGAAAAGAACTTATGTAGATCCATATTAAGGGCCTGTGTGGAGCAGTGCTTTCCCAGGAGGAGTAGGACTGGGACCTTCCAGTCTGTGCTGAAGTGACCATAATTTGCTCCATCCAGGTTACCTGAACTGGACCAAATGCTACGCAAGCTCTCACATTGTTTCTGTCCTCTGACCCACGTGGATAAAACAACTGCAAGATTCATCTTACAGTCTGACCTTCAGGTAAAACATGGCATCTTGGAACTACAAGTGGCATGCAGATGAGAGCCAGCTGTAAATTGCTGGGTATCTGCACTGGCAAAATTTGATTCTGCTCCACTGCTTCCCATACGGCTCACAAACAAGGAGAAAAATGGTGACATTTCACCTTGGAAATACAGGTATTTGTAATCTCCAAGCAATTGTGCATGTGATATATATGGCATGTTTTGCCTGCACTATCCATGGTATCTGAGTCCCAAAATACTTAGTTGGTGGGATCTTCAAAAGATCCTGAGAAACATGGAGCATAGAAATCCTTTTGTTCATGCACTGTCTGTGAGAAAGTTCTATGTTGCATGCTCTTCCTTGCACAGGGCTGCAGGGCAAGAGTGAAGCTTCATGACTAGAGGTGAGTCTGGGTTCTGCTGCCTGAGAACAAGAAACATCAATAGATTTCCATCCAGAAAGGCACCCATAAGGGAAGGCATGTGCGTTCTTTACAAGTTCCCACACCAGGCAACAAATGAGAAATGAAGTGTTTCTGTATATCACTTATCACTACTTCATAATCTCAATCTTTATCCTTTGAGCCAGAATCAGCTTTTTTGGTAGATCAGGAAAGCTATCTATAAAGAACCTGGTGCTCTGGGATAAATATGTGAGCTGCTGAAGGGTGGGAGATGGAAGGGAGAGGTTCTCTGTCGTGCTTTGCACCCTATTCTCCTCATTAGTACCCACTAATGACTTCTGTTGGAGACAAGGTTGGTATGAGTGGACCACTGGTCTAACCAAACACAGTTGTTCTGTCTGCAGATGAACAAACCTTGGTGCACTCAGCAAGCAGGCATTGTTCGGAGAAAACTGACAGCTCTGCTGATGAGTGTGTGTGCTGGTGTGTGTTGAGGAGGGGAATTTATCAGTAACATGAGGTCATGGAAATGTTCTTCAGTAGATTCAGTGGATGGCAGTACTTAAATTGAATTGTCCTCCACTGCTTCCACTACCCATATATGAAATAAGCTGCCAGTCTGCAGAAGCATTGGCTCATTCAGTCCTAATGGATCTAACATTCCACGCTGGAAGGCACCATGGGACATAGCTTGGGGTGCAGTAAGAAGAGATTATAGACCTTGTCCCCCACATCCTGGTGCTACAGTGGAGAAAAGACAGTGCTTAGAACCCTCCAGGTCCTCCACTGTGACAAAGGTGTGAGTCTCCTTGGCCATGCCACCATGTAGTGGTTCTCACTGAAAGCAGAAGGGTTTGGCAGATTTCAGACTGGATGCTGATCTGTTACTCCGACTTACTCTCTCCAGTTTCAGCGAGAACTATGAGTGGAGCCTGCTACCAGTGAACACTGGAAACTTGCAGGTGAATTTCCAAAAGTCCAGTGCTCATTACCAAAGGACCACAGTGCACTTGGATCCTTTCCTGGGAGATGCTTGCTTTTGCTAGCTTATCTGCTCTCTAATCCCCTCTTAAAAATACAGCACTGCAAGCCAGGATGGAAGCAGAACCTCTTCAAAAATGAGTGCCCGCACTGCACCCTAATCTGTGGTGATGAGTCCCATGCTTCTAAATGTTACAGTCAAGAAGATTTTACTTTCTTGTATTTCATGATTAATTTGTACCTATTACTAGCTAATGGCAAGCTAAACAGGTCCCTGTGTAGTGGCATTTCTGCTCTGAGATGAGGTTTAAGGATGTCTTTTGAATTAAGAGTTTCAGATTTCTGTTTGCATCTGAATTCCACTCACTTTGGCACATGTTTTGCTGGTCCCAGCAGATTGGAAAATGTGGCAGGAAAGAGTTGGAACAAACTGCCTTGCCTAAGGTCCAAGGGAAACCCAGCAAGAAGTTAAAGCAATGAAGCTGTGATGAAGATGTTGTTGGCATTTCCAGAAAATGCAAGGTGTTTTTCAGTACCCGGGCTTCTTCCTGGTTACAGCAATAATCTCTGTCTGGGTCATAGGATTCGGGAGAAGGTGGCAGGGGATACATGCTTTCCCAGTTCTCTTTGGTCCTAGTTTCCAATCAAGACAGTGTGCTTTTCCACTTACTCATACTGCATCTGTCTTGACTGCTTTTACTTTTTCATTTTGTGGGAGAGAGATACAAAGGTTTTAATACTGTGTGGGCATGAATTTCATCTCCACTGCTGTAACACAGAGGCAAGTGGTAACACTCACCTGGCTTCTCTGAATCTCATTTTCTCTCTCCTTTACAATGCTCTCACTTTCCCTCCCAGTTCTTGTCTGCCTACCCCTCACCTCTCCTTCAATGTCTCCTTTCCACAAATCACCTTCACTATCTCCCTGTAGCTCATTTGTGTCATCTCATTACTAAGAAAAGATGATGTGAATGAAGCAGAGGGGAGGTGGAGAACACCACAGGGCAGATGCTGGCCTTAAAACGATTTGGGGGTCTCTTTGAAATAACATGTGGGTGAATTGCTGAATGTTTATCAACAAAAGGCAAGATGCTCCTTTTCTATTCAATTTCATTGTTGTTGTTGTTTTGTTTTGTTTCTTGCTTTTTGTTTGTTTTTGTTTAGGCTTCAGTGCTCTCATTTTCTTTGCCAGTCTTGCTGTAAAAGCATAATTGCAAATTCACAAATTAATCAACCTTCAGTCACAATTGTAAATGTAAATTGTGATCTCCATTGTTGCTGTAAGTGGTTTTGGTGAAGTATCTCCTGTAGCACTCCTTTCCTTACAGTACTTTTGTTCTGTTTGGAGGATGACAGTGTGCCTTCAGTTTTAGGAGCTATTGCCCAATTTATTAACCCAGTGACAACATGCTCTTTCCAATTCTCATAGAAAAAACTGGGTGCCTGTATTAACTCCCAGGGCAAACCTACTGCTCTGTGTCATCATCTCCTCCTTTTAAATAGGCTTTTAACTGCTTAATTGCCAGCACTTCCAGTCCTAATTCATGTGCACAACTCAATCATATTTGTTCTGATTCACCATAAAAATTGAGCCACTTGACTTTTATCACGTTGTTTGTGGGAGCTGGACACTACTACCATTAAATCTCGCCTCCTCTCTGTCCTTGAATTTTAGCCTCCTCCCTATTATATTGTTTGACACATCTAAAACAAAAGATGAATGTGTTGATGCACTGACTTCTAAGCAGAGTGTTGACAACCAGCTACTCTGATCTATTAAACCTTGATATG
Organism: Chauna torquata; assembly: GCA_013399475.1. Classification (NCBI taxonomy): domain Eukaryota; kingdom Metazoa; phylum Chordata; class Aves; order Anseriformes; family Anhimidae; genus Chauna; species Chauna torquata. The sequence goes on along the minus strand of VXAL01007469.1, from coordinate 19,486 downwards.
TTTTTGTCCACCTGCAGGCCTGAAGAAGGCCTAAGGGTTTTAAGATGGGCTGTATAGATGGCAGTGCTTCTGCTTTATTGGTTTGTGACGGTCTTGAGGAACTGCTGTGTATGCAGTGCTGTTTTGATACATCTATGAAACTGATCTATTCTAGTCACTCCTTTTTAGTCAAGACATGCCTGCAAAATGCAAGAGAAATTCTTATTCCTCCTTATTTACTCACAGACAGTCGGAGTTTGCAATGCACAAAGAGACATCACCTATATCAAAATGTATAACACAAGTCTCCCCTTAGTTTCTTCTACTGGGTAATATCCACCTCTGGCTTCTGGTGCCATGAACAGTTTATTCCTTCTTACTATATTTAATGCTCTCTCCTCTCACACTAGTGCTGTTTGGTTTTTATCACAAGGAAATCTAGATTTTGAATTTTTTATGTAACCTGTCTTTAACTGTGCAGTCTTCTATTTCCTTTTGGTCTGTTGCAGGCAGACACCCTTCATTTCATTGTACAGGCTTGATTGTTCCCTGCATTCTCCCTCAGTCATGACTTGTCACAGGGTTTTTTCTCTGAAAAATATGTTCTATACGTGCAACTATTTTTCTGGTGAAAGAAAATTTAAGCAGCCTGCTTGCATCTCTTTTTTAGCCTGCTTCAGTGAAGTCTCAGTTGTGCTGTGCAGATTCACTGGCTTTTTTTGTGCAAACACATGCTAGAAAAGAAGCAGGACCTAGTTTGTTGATCAGACCATTGCTTTTCTCAGGCGGTGCCAAGCCTGGCTCCTGAGCTTTCTACAGTGCTTCTGATTTCACACTCCAAAAGCTGCAGAACTTTTTAGTGATCTCTACTTTGTCTGCTGAATGCCTAATGTGACACCACATCAACTCTCCATCCGACAGTTCATCAGAGAGACAAGATCCAATATCTCTTAGTGACTTTCTGTGAGACCTCTCAGCATGATCCAGCTGCGTGCAGTTCAGGTTGCCAAGGTGTGCAAGGCCAGAGGGGGGAAACTGCAGAAGAGCTATGCAAGTCTAACATATATGTGTTGTGCAATCAGCAGAAAACACACTAAAAATTTACTTTTTTTTCTTGTTTTTGGTTCGTGATTTTAAAATTTATTGTGATCAGTATGATTCCCAGTGCAACAGTAGCCCTTTGAGAACAGGAACCTCACTGACAAGAAATAGCATTTTTTTAAAAAAATTATGATAAAAATAAAATTGGTAACGATATTTTATTTAAACATCTCAAAGGCTCTCCTATTTGCAAGATGATTCATAACGCAACGATGTGTTTTTTCCCAGGCAAAACCCAAGCAGTTTGGCTGTGTGGTAGATGTAATTTTCTGGAGAACAAAGTAAAAATGAATGAAACTAGGGTAACAGCTGCCCACAGCTGGACTTACTACAGAGATTCAGAAGAATGGGCTGTACCCTCCCAGGGCAGAGGGTGCTACAGGGGGCTTTTTCTCCATGCACCAGCAATTGTCTTGCCAGCTACTTCAAGTGTAGCTCCTAGTCAAAAAGATTTTTAAAATGCACAACAAAACCAGGCCTGTCCTAGTGGCTAGTTTAGATTCAGGAGTGATCTAATTACATCACATTAGTGACGGGTAGCGTGAAATCAGGTTTCCACAGTGCTGGTGCCTAGTAGGAATCTTATAGCAGATGTAAAGGACCCCATGTCAGTGACAATGATTGTACTTTAGCATATAACCAGCTTGCAAAGAAGAGACTCCTTGCTGCAGAAGCTTGTGAACCAAACAGAAGACACAACATAGAGGGTAGAAAAGATGGAAGGAGGAGAGCACACAATATTTACCAGCGTGCTGTTGAGAAGGAATGTGTGTCTGAGGGACCCTGTAGTGATCATGACCATTGTACTTCAAGGAGTTAGTGATCCACAGCACAGCGAACCTGAGTACGCCCAGGACTGTGCTGTGGTGCGCTGTGCTGCACGTACAGTGTGGCCTTCAGACCTGGCCTTCAACTGCACCAACTTCTTGTAACAGAGGAGCCTGCAGGTAGCTCCCACTTGGTACCGGTAATTATAGCACCTGCATGGCCTTGTCTTTCTCTAACAGTGCACCAAGAAGTTCTTATATGAACATCCTTTCTGTTTGATGGTAGAAGTGAAGAATAGAGTTGTTTCCTTGTAACCAAAAAGGAGGAACCTCTCTCCACCGGTGGTGTGTTCTGGGAAAATCCATCCAGGATCTGTCTGATGATGTACAAATGTTGGGCTCCCAGCATCTGAAGAGATGTAATATTTACTCACTATCTATATTCCTCCTTTTATTCTATCTTATTAGAGCAGCTACTTTATTAAGCCATTTTTTTCTAGACCTTTCTTACCAACATCCAGAAAGAGCCCTGCCCTGTCTCGATCTCTCATTTCACCTCCTTCCTGTCCGCCCCCGCTGCCTGCCGGGTGCAGAACAGTCCCAACCTTGCCTATGCTGGAGAAGGTCCATTTGGTTTGGCTCACTGTGCCTAAATATTTGGGTGAGGAGTGAATGGATAATAAGATTTGGCTGTCTATAGGTGGTGATAGGGATAGCAAGAGGATAATCTGTCAGGTACCATGGTGAGGGGCCTCTGTGAACGTGAACCATGAGGCCATCTACAAACCATTGAAGCTATTGAAGAAAATGGCTGTCAAAGGTTGCATTATGTAGACTGGGGACGTGGGTGTTAGTGAAAGCCATGGTTACTAATCCAACATTAAATAAGGACCTGGGATGTCAGCCCAGGCTGTTCTGTGCTACTATTTTTGCTCGCTTCTGTCAGAGGGGAGTGTGTGGGGAAATCCCAACATTAAATCTTTTAACCTTTCGTCAAAGACAGAAAAAGAAGTGAACCAAGATAAAGTGTTTGCAATGTGCATTATAACATATGGCTTTCATTCAGCATTACCCCTTGTTCCTTTCTAGTTAGCTGTTGAAAGCCTTTTATATGGGAAACCCAAGTCTGGCAATTGTATAGATAACACTAAAGAGAGGGTGGGATGCAAGAAGAAAAGGTCTGTGTAGATGTCTGGAGCTACTGTTGTCAAAGTCAGTCATCTGTTTTCGTTCAGACATGCACACAAAGATGTAGAGAAACAGCAAAGATAACAACTGAGGCTCTGCCTGTGGGGCTGACTTTAATTTGCAGCCTCACTGCTGGAGGTGCAGAGCCATTCCATGTGACCTGACCAGCTGCTCTGCAAAGCAAGAGCTCAGACCACATTGCCTTCTTCTAAAACATTACTTTTAGTTTGCCTTCCGTCACAGCCTTACATCAGGGAGGATGAGGTAAGTTTATCGTGTCTAAACCAAAACCTTAGGAAGCAGAGGCAAAGGAGAGAATGTGGCATAAGCAGCAGGTGACATCAGTGGAAATCTAAGAACCCCTTGCACAGCCATGTTGAAGAATGGGAAACATCACCTGATATCTTCTTCCTGTTGGGCTGGAGGTGGAGAAAGCCTGTGTAGGAAGGAGGAATGGAACTGGGTACAAGCTGCTTGCAGAAGTATTTCCCATTAAGACAAGTGAGAGAAGCCCCTGCTTTGTCAGCTGGTGGTAACTTCGAAAGTACATGCAAGACCACTGCCTCAGCTCTTTCTCTGCGTCTGCTCTCTGAGCACTGCTGAGCTTGGAGTTAGGCCCTGTGGATATCTCATACGGCTCTGCACTTCCAAGGACTGCAGGGAGGCTCTATCACAGCCTCTTTTATGTTGTCTAGTCCCCTCACAGGTTGGACTATGCGACCTCTGAGTGAGTAGTGTACAGATAGGCTGGTGGTCTCTATGCATTTGCCAGCCCCAAACCCTCTATATTCACACATCAGCTTCTCCTCCCAGCTATTCTGCCCAGTTACCATGCCAATTCATACCTTCATAGCAGCATCCACAAGGACCCTTTCGGCTCCATTCCCTTAAACCTAAGCAACTCCAGCTTTGGCCCAGACAGCTTGCCTTTAGCTTTTGTTGATTCTCATAAACAATTTAAGGGAACAGACTGAGCAGTATTTTTGTTGCTATGGCAAATGTAAGCAGGCAGGTCTTTGCACAGCGGGGGCCAAATGAAGCTTTTGAGACCAACTTTAATTTCTGCACTACTCATCTTTGCAATCTTTAATATTATTTGTTTGTTTGTTTCACAGGGGAGGTAGGAGTGTGCTTCTGCTGTGTAAACCTATATTATGAGTTATAAAGGAAATGAAGTGTACTTATGAATATGCAGCAGCCTGCCTAATCTGGACCATACAATGGGTCAAGGCTGGAAAATGGCTTGCTCTATCCAACATTATTTTGCATTTGAATGCAAGCTATCTTTCTCTGATTGTGACTGAGAAACAAACACATTCGTCACCCTGTTAGAGATTACCAGCCTGCCAATCACAGAGGTGTTGTGGCAGAGGGAAGGAGCTACTCTACTTGGAACTCTGGAAGTGGTCTCAGATAGGTTCGTTCTCTGGCAGTCTCAGGGAACCAGCAGGGCCTAGGCCAATAAAAGTCCAAGTGTTGCACAACATGTCTAGGGAGAAAAGACCCTCAAGAAACATCTTTCTTCTGCACTTGGGTATAGCCATGAAGAGACTTGGAGGGTGTTCCAGGAGGCAGACAACTCAAACCAGCATTCTCTACTGTACGGAAGAGTGCTAGGAGAAATGATTTGGAAGTCAGACAGCACTAGTCTTATAGGAGCTGTTGCACAGTGTGCTACTGATCTTGGGCAAGTCACTTTCTCTCCCAGGGCTCCAGCTCCCTGCTCTATAAACTATCAGATTTATATACTATAAGGTTCCTCAGTGAGGTGCTTTTAGCTTTACTGGTATACATCTTATATATAATAGCGATCCCTAGCTGTTCCTCCTTAAGGAATGGATTAATGGGCTATTTCATTTATATCAAACCTGTTGCTGAGGCAGAGGATTCATCACAGATGATCATAAGATTCCTTTCAGGAGGGAGCTCTCCTGGTGGATAGTGAGCCTGGGATATGACCAGGAGGAGGTCTAGGACTGCTGATTCTTTTGTCAAAGGAGCTACCCATTGTGAGACAGTCTGTGGAAGAGACTGGCTGTGTATCCACCTCTTTCTGTTTCCAGTTTGCTCAGGGGAGGGTTTCTTTAGACCACTGTTATGCTGGTGGAGATTTATTCAGGCAGTCAGGGAATTGATTTCAAAAGCTGTAGACTTAAATGCATTCTCAGAGTGAGAATCATACTTTGAATATGGTGGGTCTTTTTAGTAATTATTGCATGTTTTTCTCTTTTTTTTCCTTAAGCACACAGTTCTCTGTAACAATCTTTTATTTTTATTATCGTCCCTGAGCCTATTTTTAGCTCTCTATATATGCATGCAAGCTCATGAATATTTTAAATGTCACATATAAACGGAAGAGTTATTTTTCCCATCATACTAATCACACAGCTGGTGGTAATCATTCCAACTTCAAGCTAGCTAGGGTCACAATAGTTAAAAATTCTACTGAGGATGAGTTTATTAACGGAAGATTCATGGCAACCTCAAAAGTTTTGCAGAGACTACAGATCCTGGGACCTCCTGTGAATTTCTGTTTATTGGATTGGAATCTTTAAGTCTATTAATTCTGATTTTTATATTAATTTCCTGTCTGTGCAATTTTCTCATGGACTATCCCTAAATTTTTCAACTATCCTGAAGTTTCTTTGCAGGATTAGCTTGCTACCTCCCTAAATTAAAATCAGCCAGTCAGCAGCAGACAGGAGGAGCATAATTAGGAGGTGTTTTAAATAGTATTATTCAATATTTGCATTCACATGTGGGTTTTGATGTGTTTGTCTATCCTGGTGAAATTCTGTTTTCCATAGGTCCTGAAGTGTTCTTCAGCATCATGCAACATAGTATAATAGGACTGACTAGATGTAATTATAAACTTCCAAATCTGGTACCAAACCTGTCACAGAAATAAATTACCTCCAACTTTTAGAGACTGGTTAAACATCTGTGACACCAAGCAGTCAGTTAGCTATGTTGCTCGGAGCAGAGAGATGTCTCATCCTAAGCCTGTGACTGCATCAGACCAAGGCTCTTTAACCTGTGAATGACTTAGCCAGTTTTTCTGAGATACTGAGAGAGGAACCACATCTGCAGGGAGGACATGTAACTCACTTAATGATTATCTGTATCAAAAGTAACTTCATATCCAGGCCTGCAACATGCTGGTAGATGCATGCTGGAGGCAAAAGACGGAGAGCAGGGAGAACCAAGTGTACTCAATGCTTTTTCTTCTGCTCCAGACAATGTGAACAGATGTGTTTATATTTATATTAGCCATCTGCAAGAAGTACTATCTGCTCCCTGAGCATGAAGAGACCATGGAGACCACAATCTCAAGATTCTTTTCGTTTGGGAATTTGTACTGGGTGTAAAGAGCCTCTGAAGCTGTTTTCCCACCACAAAAAGCCTTGCAGAAGGTTAAAAAGAGGTTGAGTGACATGTAAGAGAAAGAACACTACTGCATCCTTTTTCTTCATGCTGTAGAGCTGTGGTCTTTATACCATCTTCAGTGTGGCACACAGAAACCTGCTCTTCTCCCAGAGCTGTTTCTGTTGCCCAGTGTAATAGGTTATGGCCAAATGTACTGAACAGGCCACATCTGCTGATTACTGTTTATAACAACATCTTGCAGGTCCTGTTATATTATTCTGCATCGTGCTGAAGAGCACTTCAGCAGCTATGCAAAATGGAATTGCACAAGGAGAGACAAACACATTAATCTTTAATTAATCAAATAAAAAGTTAATCTTAGTTAAAGATTCTACTTGGGCTCTTCATCTTCTGAGAGTAGCTTGATTGTGCCCAAACTTAATATTCAGGGCAGCATAGGTTACAGGTACCAAAGAAAGCACCCTCTCATGAGAGGAAAAAAAACGATGGGATAAGATCCACAGGCTGGAAACAACTTAAATGCTGGAAACTACTTATTATGAACTGTCGTGTACTGTACGATGAGACAAGATAAACTGACTGCTATTCACTATTTTGATTCGATTCCCTAGTGTCCTGTTTGATCTTCTGGTAAATTGGCTTCCTGAAAAGTGTGGTTGTAAGAACAAGACCTGTGTCTCCCCTGCCTGCTGCCTGAGGCAGGGGACAGATTGGGCATAACTTCTAGCAATAACAATTCTGCCTTTCTCTCTTTTGGCTGCAGGTCCCTTTGCCAACACGAGTTAGCTAAGGCTTGGTGGAATCAAGCTGAGCACGGACAAACACCAGTTGGAGAGGCTCCTGTGATATCAACTGGATGGATTGGGAAGCCACGGGATTTCCAAACTGTCTGGAGATTTTTGATTCAGAGTGGGCTGGGAGGACATTTTTTCATGGCTTCCTGAGGAGGTTTGGTCACCCAGGTTACATCATTGAGACAACAGGTAAAGTGTATAGGAGTCAGGATGGGTTGTTGGTGGTACTGGGGGTCATATTGTGATCTGGGGTACATGGATCTTGGTACACATTTGGCATTTTTGAAGAAGACAGCCTTTGATGAGAAGCTACTTTGCCTCATACACAGGTAAATCAGACTCTGATTCCAAATACCAGTACTGCAATTTGCATCCGTGGCAAAGGACTTAAATCTGGTCTTCAAAATGACTCCCAGAGCAGGTTTCCCCTCTGTCAACTTTACCACATACAGTCAGGGGACTGAGTTTGTTAAGTGATGTAAGGAGCATGGCCACGTCCTCCAGGCCCCTCCTGTCCAGCCACTGGGGCCCCCAGGTCCTGCCCCAGCCACTGTCATGGAGCCCCATGCTCACCCCGGCCCCGCGGCTGCTCTGGGGACAAGCACCGCTCCTGCCCGGGGGCTGGAGGGCGCAGGCCCCCCCCTGCCCCGGGGGCCGGTGCCGAGACCTCGCAGGCTCCGGTCGCTGGCACTGCGGGCCCAGGGCCCAGCCCAGTCTGGCTCCAGCCGTGGGCCTCATGTCTGCTCACCCCTGTTGCCAGGAGCTGGCACTGAGGCCCTGCCGCTGGCACATGGGATGGAGAGTGAGATTACTGTCTGTAACTGCTTGTTCTCCTCCCTTTCTTTGTCATCCCAGTTTTGCAAAGCCCCTTAGTTCTGCAATTTTACTTTGAAGAATAAATGTTCTTACATTCTAGATACCCTTGCAATGTTTTGTATCAGTTGTCTACAGTAGAGTTGTCAGATGAATGGAAAAGTTGAAAAGTGTGTATTCTGGCCTGCCAGGCAGGTTAAATTGCTGCTTAGTTTTTTTTCAGGCTTCCTAGCTACCTGACTTCCCATCTAGCCCAAGCTGTTTTGCCAGAAATGGGAAGAGAAAGATTCCTTCCCCAACATCCAAAAAAAAAAAAAAAAAAAAAAA
>VXAL01007469.1:0-11123 GCA_013399475.1 Chauna torquata | reverse complement strand
CCAAACAAAAAAAACCTACATATTTTTTTCCCATAAATGAAATTACTAAACAAATTCTATCCTACAACTGTTAAGTATTTATATTTTAATGTCAGTCCAGGTTGCAATAAATTGATATTTGAAAATGTGTGACTTTTCCAGAGGGCGAAAAGTCCATTTGTTAAACTTAGTCTTGATCTCCTTCACAAACACTTGGAAAAGTGGTAGCTGCACAGTTGAGAGCCACATACTAAAGATTTTTTTTTTTTTCCCCCCATTTTGGAAGCTCTGACTCTTTTAGCCCTCAAAACAAGAACAGGAGGTTTTGCTGAGCAACCCGATAAACACATTTACACCAAAAATGGGCAGATGAACCATGATTCACTGTGACATATTTTCCTTTGGTTTCACTTTATCAAGAAATGTTAAATAGATTCTTCTCTGAATTGTTCAAAACAATGTGTTAAGAAACAGTGTATTAAGGGGAGATCTGACAAGAACTTGTAAAAAACTTTTGAGTACAATGTATGATGGGATCTGAAAAGACTGGATTGAACCACACCATGGAATAAGCAAGGAGTTAAATTTTTCATTTTCCATAAAGTCATTCCTCAATTTGAGGAGCTATTTTACTGAAAACAAGAACTGACTGCCAGCAAAACATCAACAGAAGCTGTGCAAAGGAGGGCAATTTGAGGGTTTGTCTTTGAAAAGCACATCTCTGAACTGCACATCAAAACACAATAGTTCTGATAAAAATTGTATGCATTTTTATTTGCTAGCAGAAAACTCCAGGCTTTTCTGTGTAACCTCACTGAAAATATGCAGAAGAAAAATACACAGGAAAATAGCAAGCTAAGAGAAGAAAACTAGCTGTCTATTGTCACATCTGGCAGACTGATGGCTGAAGGAGGCATTAGGATTCTAACTGGGCACCCAAATGAGTTGTGCTGAATTAGATGAAAAATGTTTAATTTTTAAGTATCGTGCCTTTTCTAATGCAGTATGACGTTAAGCACAGCCAAACAACAACAAAAAAAACCCCACCATCCATTCTGCATTCTTCAGTTACCTGTATGACTAATGAGCAGAATCTAATTGTGACAAGTGGAAATGATCCTTTTAACAGAAGAAAGAGTCAGAGTGCTGCCAGTATGCATATTAGTCTTTCTGTTCACAGAAAGCTCTGAATGACTTAAGCAACTTAAGCAATACTTTAACAGCTCTGAGGCAAAGACTGCTTTGCTGGGTGTGTTGGGTGTACTGTAACTAGCACAAAATTCAGTTAATTAGTGCCCACTCAATACAGCTTTTTCAGTTCCTGCACTTAACCATCCTTCTTTTTATTATATAGCTGCAGTTTTCCTGCACCTTTTATAGGGACACCCACTGGAGAGTCTCTGGCAGCAATTGCATTGCTGACTTGTATATCATTAATACTTGACAAAGAAACTCCAGTGACAATGCCAGGCCGTCCTCAAAGAGACATGCATATGCTTCTTAAACTCCTGATGCTCATGTGTCCAACCTTAGCTCTCCTAACCGCAGTAACTGAAGTCCACTCAGTCTCCTTGGAAAGGCTGATTTTTCTGTAACAAATCACAAAATCGCAAAACAGTTGAGGTTAAAATGGGCCTCTGGAGACCATCTGGTCTAACCTCCCTGCTCAAGCAGGATCACCTAGAGCCAGTTGCCCTGCTTCCGAATATCTCCAAGGATTGATAATCCATAACCTTCCTGGGCAACTAGGCCAGTGCTCAGTCAGCCACACAGTAAAGAAGTGATTCCTGATGTTCAGTGGGAACCTCCTGTGTTTCAGTTTGTGCCCATTGCCTCTTATCCAGTCACTGGGCACCATTAAAAAAAGCCTGGCTCTGCCCCCTCTGCACCCTCCCTTTGGGTATTTATTCAGTCAGTAAGATCCCCCCTGAGCTTTCTCTTCTCCAGACTGAACAGTCCCAGCTTGCTCAACCTTTCCTCGGAGGAGAGATACTGCAGTCCCTTAATTGTATTCATGGCTCTTCACTGGATTCTCTCCATTATGCCCATATCTCTCCTGTACTGGACACGGTACAAGAGCCCAGAACTGAATGCAGTTCTCCAGCTGTGGCCTCACCAGTGCTGAGTGGAGAGGAAGGATCACCTCCTTTGACCTGCTGGCAGTACCCTTCTAATGCAGCCAAGAATATTGTTAGCCTTCATTGTGGCAAGGGCACATTGCTGGCTCTTGTTCAGCTCGATGTCCACCAGGACACCCAGTTCCGTTTCTCCAAATCTGTTTTCTGGCTAGGCAACCCCCACATACACTGGTGCATAGGGCCAATTGTAGGACTTTGCACTTCCCTTTCTGAACTTCATGAGGTTTTTGTCAGCCTATCTCTGCAGCCTGCCGAGGTCCCTCTGGATGACAGCATGACCCTCTGTTGTATCCACCACACCACTCAGCTTTGTGTCATCTGCAAACTTGCTGAGGGTGCACTCTACCCCATCATCCAGATCACCGATGAAGATATTGAACAGGATTGGACCCAGTACTGACCCCTGGGGTACACTACTACTTTCTGGCCTCCAAACAGACTGCACCACTGATTAACACCCTCTGGACCCAGCCCTTCACCCAGTTTTCAATCCATTTGACTGCTAATCTAGCCCATGCTTCAACAACTTGTCTGTAAGGATCTTTTGGGAGACAGTGTCAAAAGCCTTACTGAAGTCAAGGTACACAATATCCATTGCTGTCATTGACCAAGCCATTCATTTAATCACGAAGTTTGTCAGGTTGGTCAAACATGACTTCCACTTGATGAATCCATGCTGACTACTCCCAATGACTTTCTTGTCCTTCATATACCTGGAAATGGTTTCCCGGATTAGCTGCTCCATCACCTTTTCAGGGACCAAGGTGAGGCTGACTGGTCTGCAGTTCCCTGGGTGCTCCTTCTTGTCCTTCTTGAAGACAGGAGTGACACTGGTTTTCTTCCAGTTCTCAGTCACCGTTTGCTTTCTCCCAGTCACCATGATCAATCAAAGGTTATAGAGAGTAACCTTGCAACAACATCTGCCAGCTCCCTCAGCACTTGTCAGTGCATCCCATCAGGGCCTATGGACTTGTGTATGTCCAGTCTGCTTACGTATTCCCTAAGCTGATCGTCTTCCACCAAGGGTACATCTTCCCTGCTCCAGCCTTTCAGCCTGGTCTGTGGGACCTGGCATTCCTGATAGCTGATTTTGTTCCTAGAGGCTTGGGCAAAGAAGGCATTCAGTACCTCAGTCTTTTCCCTGTCCTGTAACCAGGTCTCCCATTTCATTCAGCAACGGGCCCACATTTTCCCTAGTCTTCCTTTGTCACCAATGTAGTTGTAGAAGCCCTTCTTGTTGCCCTTGACACCCCTGACCAGATTCAAGTCCATTTGGGCTTTAGTTTTCCTAACTCCGTCCGTGGATGCTCGGACAGTGTATTTCTGTATTCCTCCCAGGTTACCCATCCTTGCTTCCACCTTCTGTACGCTTTCTTTTTGTGTTTGAGTTTGACCAGGAACTACTTGTTCATCCATGTAGGCCTTCAGGCATTTATGCTGACTTCCTGCTTATTGGGATGGACTGTTCCTGAGCTTGGAGCAGGTGATCCTTGAATATGAAGAGGGGCTCAGCTTTCTTGGGCCCTCTTCCCTCCAGGGTCTTATCCCACAGACCTCTACCAAGCTGATCCTTGAAAAGGCCAAAGTCTGCTCTTAGGAAGTACAGGTTCATAAGCTTGCTGTGCACCCTCTTCGCTGCCTAAGGATCCTGAGCTCCACCATTTCATGGCCACTACAGCTGCAGCCAAGGATGCCTTCAACTTTCACATTCCCAATGAGCCCCTCCTTGGTGAGAACAAGGTCCAGCGTAGCACCTCTTCTCGTTGGCTGCTCTATCGTTGAGAAGGAACTTACCATCAACATGTCCAGAAACCTCCTGGATTGCTTACGCTCTGTGTGTTGTCCCTCCAAAAGATATTTGGATGGTTGAAGTCCCCCATCAGGGCCAGGGCTTGTGAATGTGAGGCTGCTCCTGTCTGTAGCGGGCCTCATCTGCTTGGTCTTTGTGGTCAGGGGCCCCGTGGCAGTCTTCTACTATAATGTCACGTAATCTTGTCTTCCATGTAATCCTAACCCATAAACTCTCAGTCAGCTACTCATCCTTCCCCAGGCAGAGCTCCATGCACTCCAGCTGCTCATTGACATAAAGGGTGAAACCCCCTCCTCATCTCCCCAGCCTGTCCTTCCTAAACAGCTTGTATCCTTCCGTTGCAACACTCCAGTTATGGCTGCCATCCCATCACATCTCCACGATCCTAATATGATTGTAGCCCTGCAACTGTATGCACGTCTCTAACTCATCTTGTTGATTTCCCATACTGCATGTGTTAGTGTACAGACACTTAAGAGGGGCACCCCAATATGTGTTCATAGAAAGTGTTTGAGGGATTTCTCCACAATGGTGCCTTGTAGACATCTCCTTGCTAACCCTCAAGTGCTGGAGGTGACCCTGCTTAATCCCCATTTTGTTGATTTTTTTATTCCTCCTTGTTACATCACCCCATGCCCATAGTTCAAGAACCCTGTCTGTCACTGGATTCTGCCACTGGATTACTACATGTCTTCAGCTGGACACAATGGGAGGCAATTGGTGCCACATTGTCTTCTAACTTCTCTTAAATTCTATTTGCACGCAGGAAATAATCCAGAAGAGTGGTCATTTTTCTTGAAGTATGATGCCCCATGATGGACACAGTATTGCAGCCCTAGCCTTTTCCCCTCTCCCAGAGTGTACTTTCCATATTCCTACTAACATATCCCATGAGAGGTTCAGTGGCATCCAGCTGCATTTTCTGTTTCTGAGCTGGTGTCAGCCTCCAAACCCCTAATGCTCTTGTAACTGGCTGGCTACCTTTTTTGTAATGGAACATTTGTTTTTTTTCACCTCAAAACATATCACTTGTCTCTGTGGCATTTCATCTTGTTGACCTCAGGCCATCTTTCCAATTTGTCAAGATAATTTTGAATTCTGATCCAGCCCTCCTGAGTGGTCCTTTCAGTTCAGTGTCATCTGCAAATGCTGTAAGTGCACTTTCCTCTCCATCTTCCTGGTCATTAATGAAACAATTGAATAACATAAGGCTCACGTCAGACCCCCATGGGAACCAATTTGCATCTCTTTCCACAAATGACAGTGAATCATCAATAACTATTCTGACTATCTTCTGAAAAACAAACAGGCCATCCCCCAGCCAGCAGTCTGTTTCCCTTAAGACAGTTCATCAAAGCCAGAGGTTTATTGTTTGCTAACAAGGAAGTTATGTGCAAGCTTACTGATACAGGTAGATATTGCACCCAGTGGCTACCCTTATGTGCTAGGACAGCTTCCTTATCCTTGACGAATGCCTACTACCTGTCCTTGTCTCCTTTTCCTCCATTTATTCCCAAATTCTGTTGTTTCTGGGAATGACATTAAACTGATTATATCACAGCTCTCTAGGGTCTGTTTTTGCCTTTTACAAATATGGTGTATGTTTGCACTTCAGTTTGCTGGGACTTCATTTTTCCTTTACTATTTCACAGAAAAAGTAGTCTTTGGCTGATTCCTTGAGCGCTGAAGAGTAGTTTCTTCAGACTTCGCCAGCTTCCCAATATCTTCATCCTGTTCTTTTCTGTACTCTGGGCACTGTTTTTTCTTACCTTGTTACATTGTCTGGTCACACTGTTTTGTAAAGACTAGAGCAAAGAAAATGTAGAATATTTGTTTATATCACCCACTGTTCTCTCTCTTTTCCCATGTAGTAACAGACCTATACTTTGTTTTGAATTGTTTTGTTGTACTTAAAGAACCTCATTGCTTTTTCTGGTGTCTCATACCTATTCCTCCCTTTTTATATTCTGGTACGGAAGTTTTTGAGCCTCTGGGATAACATCTGGAGCATATGTTTGCACTTTTCTCCACAGCTGTGAGGATTTCCATCTGTGGAAAGGAAATTCTATGAAAACCATGCTACTCCTGAAGATGCGATACTAATAAGAATGCATATGTGATGTGATAAAATGCAAAACTGTGAGGAACTGGTGTAGTAAATGCTAAGTATGGTTGGTAAGGTCATAATGGAGTGTCATAAGAGGACAGATCTCTGTGAGGTGAAACTAGAATATCCCTTCACTATTTTGCATTCAGTTCATGGTTCACTTCACTTCACTGCATTCCTTTCCCCTGATTAGGATGTAGGCTGGCATAATTGGGGAGCAGGGAAAATAAATCAAGACAACTTTGGAATTTGGAGAAGATACCTTTCTAATGTTCCTCTTCCAGCATCTTGTTTCCAGGCTACAAATAGAAGTCCAGCCAGTTCACTAGGGATAATCATGTTATTGCTCTCTAAAGACATCCTAAATAGCTTGTTAGCATAGGCATTTTTGTGTCATTCTATATGGTGATGTTTGAGGCTAACACCTATTGCAAACTGTGAAACTTCAATCACAAATTTTTAAGCAGAGTAACCTGAAACTGGAGCCAGTTTAGGTTTCTGTTTAAAGCTTTATGTCTCCTGTCTTAGAAGTTTCCCTTGTCATGGTTTTGGCTGGGATAGAGTTAAATTCTCTTCATAGAGGTTCACACAACGCTGTGTTTTGGATTTTTTGATGAAGATAATGGTGATGTTTTCAGTTGCTGCAGAGCAATGTTTATACAGAGGCAAGGACTTTCCAGCTCCTCGTATTGCCCTGCCACCAAGGAGGCTGGGGGTGCACAAGAGGCTGAGAGGGGACAGGACCAGCACAGCTGACCCAAACTGATCAAAGGGATATTCCGTACCATGTGACGTCATGCTGAACAATAAAACTGGGGGGGCTGGCTGGGGAAAAGGGGGGGGGGCGCTGCTTGGGAACAGGCTGGGCATCGGTCAGCGGGTGGTGAGCAATTGCATCGTGCATTGCATTGTGTACACTTGCTTTGTATATTCTTTTACTGTTATCATTATTATTATTATTATCATTATTTTCCTTTTCTTTTCTGTCCTATTAAACTGTCTTTATCTCAACCCACGAGCTTTTTTTTTCTTTTTCACGATTCTGTCCCCCATGCCACTGGTTTGGGGGTGGGGGGAGAGTGAGTGAACGGCTACATGGTGCTTAGCTGCCTGCTGGGTTAAACCACAACACCCCTCCGCTGGAATAAGCAGTTTGCAGTCCTGGGGACCCCTTCTATCTCCTCCATCACGTCTCACTCTGACAGCTGGTGCATCTGCTGTCTGCAAGTTCCACACTATCTGGTTTTGGTCCAGAGGGTCTAATGAAGAATTATAGCCAGTAACTCCTAGCTGTTCCTGCTTGATGGATGGGCACGTTCTTTTGTCCTTTCTGTAAGAGAAGTAGGCAGTCTGTGTGAGTCTCTGGTCCTGACTTTGTCTTTGGGCAGTAGTTGTGATTTTTCTGCAATCGTTCAGGGCGAGACCAGGGACAGAGTGAAGCTAGACTAAGGAAAACATTCTTTTCATGCCTGTTGCCAGCAGGACTCTTCTCTTCCTCCAGTCTACAGCCCTGCAGAATTTGTGTTCTTCCTTTTCTCCTCCTTTCTTTTTTTCTGTTTCTCTTTTTCTTCCATCAAGCTCATAGTTGTCACCAAGGCTTTATGCACAGAAACTGCAGTACTACTGACTCCAAAGCAACTAGATGGAAATTTGCCAAAAAGGAAGAACAGTTCTTGATGACAATATCATAACATAAACAAAAAGAAATTATTCTGGAAATGTTCTCTTTTCATTGTGTTGTTTATTCTTAAGGTCCACGAAGACAATCTTCATTCCAGGTTCCTCAAGGACAAATTCATCGAGTATGCTTCAACAGGAAAAGAAGAAATTTGCAAGTCAAGCATATTTCAGAATTAAAAAGAGTCTTGCCTTGTAGGTTATGTCCATGTGGTACTATTAGAATCCCTGTAGCATCAAACTAGAAGTGAGATGTTGTTATTAGAACAATGTCCTATTGGAAGAGAAGTACATATTCCAAGGGAGAACAAAACAAAATAAAACAAAATCTTCAGGAATTTGTGCTTCATTGAAAAATATTGTTGTTTAGAAAATAAGAAGGGAAAGGTCATAAGGCTTGAAACATTAATTTTAAACTTTTTTTTTGAAGTTTGACTTTAATTCTAAAAGGTTTAAAAATAAAAGAAAGCATTAAAAATCTTTATTTCTTTGCCAGGCTCCCCACACACCAAAAACCCAGCTCAAAATTGCCAGCTATCTTTTGACATAAACAGTAGAAAAATGAAGGGGAATGGAATAGTCCTGCAGTTCTACCCTATCTATCTGCTTCTGCAACTGAACTAATGAGAAGGGAGGTTTGCACATCTCTGATTGAGTGCATTACACATACTTCTGCAGAAATCCAGCACTTCCTTCGTGTGAACACTTTACCTTTCACACCAGACAGGTTGCCTCTTTGCATGCAGTTTGGCACAGAGTTCAGATCATGCTAGCATTAGAAAGGCACTTCAGAGCACTGGTGTGGTTAGGAAGCGATACTAATGCATGGTGAGTAGAGAATACGATGCTGCAGATGCCTCCTCGGAAAGACGATGAAATAGCAGAATTCTGGAGACAGCTGTGGATTGTGACGAAGGAAGTCACAATGATAAAATGCTGAGGAAGGGTTTGAAATACTAAGTTCTGAAGAGGGGAGCGCTAGAAGAATCAGCATGTCCTAGGGAACGTATTGACCTAGTTATGAAAACTTCATTAATTTTACAGCTGTTTATTTATTAGTCCTAATGAAATGCATCTATAAGTAAGTAAAATTAAATGGGAGTTTGGGGATGACCTTATGAAGATATTAACAAGAAGGTAATTAAACCACCTCTAATGCAATGCTGTGCTTCAGCCAACACACAAGAAAAAGAAAAAAAAAAAAGGGCTTCACATCCTTGCCCTGAAATGGAATGAAGTATAAGCATTTTTGAGATGGAAGAATTTGAAAACTTCGGACATTTTAGGCATTCAGTTTTACAGCAGTACTGCTTACATTTCCTAATGAAAATTGATTTTGAATAAAAAACAGGTTTCTTTTTACGCCAAATGTTTTGTTTTGACATCTGAAATTTTTTCTGCCTTTGCTTGTGAAACAAATATGTCATTGAAAAATTCCTGACCACATGTAGTTAAAAAATAGTGAGATGATTTTCTTCTTCTCTTACATAGCATTAAGTTAAAATGTTACCCATGTAAGTGTGTCTTTTGAACATTGTGCTCCTCCTGCTGACATAGCATAAATCACAACTTCCGTCTCTCGATGGTGCAAAAACAGTGAAAATGAGAGGTCAATCAGGCAGTGTGTCAGCATCACCACATCAGGACATAGCAAAGAGGTCTGTTTTCCAGTTGGTCAAGAGAGTGAAGAGTTGGCACACCTTTAATCAGAGAATGATGTATAATACAGGTGACATTAAGAGGCTGTTACATATTGGATATGCAGTTGAGTCTTACTATTTGATCGTGATGATAATTGATAGAAATTGTGTAAATTAAACGGCAATAAATAATAAAAGTCATGTTAAATACCACTGGCAGAAGTAGGAAATAACTGACCACAGCTCTGCAATCTTATCTCATCTTTTTTTCTGGAAATTAATGAAATGAAAGGTTTGAAAATAATCTTGGAGCAGGCTGACCCCTCTGTAAAGCGTGCAGTGAATCACTGTCACAGCTGGTATACCTTGCTTCTATCAGAACAGCTGGAAAGCTTTGCGAAAACCAACAAATTGTTTTCCTTTCTGTCACATCGCTACTGGTATCTTCTCGTACATGGGAGAAGGCAGGCTCTGTCCTTTGGATGATTTCCCTTATGAGACATTGCGAGGGCCATTTCTGAGTTGTTTTAGTGTTATGGAGTTCTGGTATTAACTTTTTGTGTTAATGAAGCTGCCTGGAAGAAGAACATCTCCTTGCCAACAGTAAAGAATTAAATACTGGATTGTTGTTTTTTTTTTTTTTTTAATAATGCCTTGATGATTTTTTTTTTTTCCTGTCAGTTTCCAGAGGGGAATTTCATTTTGCTGCAGCGTATGAGAAAAAGAACTTTCTGACTGGCAACTTTCCTCACTAAAGAGGACACAGAAAAACCTCAGATGGAGTGAAATATTTACCAAAATAAAGCTGAAATATTTACCAAAAGAACAAGAACAATGTTGCTGTTACTGAAATAAGACAACAGGCACATTCCATTTTTCTATTCTTTCATCTTGTCAGAAAACTCAGAAAGGGATGAGAAGTACTGTGAAAGAATTCTCACTGCCTCTGAAAAGGCTCTTTCTACTTACTCCAAAATCCAGAAGATGCTTTCTTTCTGAAGTCAACATTGTCAATGACTTCAGAGTGTTCCAAAGACATTGTTATTTCTGGGATAAATCTGCCAAAGTTAAAGGACCTACACTGGGATTTAGTCTGTTATGCTAAGCCAAACTACCTGTGGTGATAAGACAAGTAGTAATTCATGTACTCAACAGTCTTGCATATGATTTTTTTTAATAGTGCAGGCCCTGGTTTGTTTTGGCAGAAGTAATGGGTTTTGAAAAGAATATCTGTTGTGGTTTAACCTGGCAGGCAGCTAAACACCACACAGCCGTTCACTTACTCCCCTATCAACCCCAACAGTGGGATGGGGGAGAGGATCAAAGGAAAAAAAAAAGGGTAAAAACTCCTGGGTTGAAACAAGGACAGTTTAATAGGACAGAAAAGGAAAGGAAAATAATGATAGTAATAAGAATATACAAAGCAAGTGATGCGCAGTGCAATTGCTCACCACCCACTGACCGATGCCCAGCCAGACCCCGAGCAGCAGCACCCCATACCCCCTACCCAGCCAACCACCCCAGTTTATAGCACACCATGACGCCACATGGCATGGGACATCCCTTTGGCTGTCCTGGCTGTGTCACTTCCCAGCTTCTTGTGTACCTCCAGCCTCCTCACTGGCAGGGCAGCACCAGAACCAGAAAAGTCCTTGGCTCTGTGTAAGCACTGCTCTGCAGCAACGAAAACATTGGTGTGTTATCAGCATTATTCTCATCCCGAATCCAAGACACAACACTGTACCAGTTAACAGGAAGAAAATTAACTCTAC
>VXAL01007467.1:75592-96252 GCA_013399475.1 Chauna torquata | reverse complement strand
CTCTCAGCAGGGGCTGCGTGGGCGCTGAGGCCGCGTTGCAGTGCTGCGAACGGCGGCACGCGTGGGTGGCCCCTGATTTGCTGGCAGCGGGGCGGAACGAGCCCGGGCCTGGCCGCGGGTGGCAGGGGGAAGGGCCGCCGGTCGCGCCAGCCATGGCGGCCGGGGGGGCGCGGCCAGCTGGGGCTGCGTGAGGGACCTGCGGGGGTCGAGCGCAGCAGGGCTCTGCGGGCCCGGTGCGTTGCTTTGCTCAGCTCTTGGAGGAATTTGTGCTTCACTGAGCGTCCGTGTGTAGGAGATGAGAAGACAAGCAGCTAGCTGAGGCAATATCCTTGCTGTAATTAACCAGGAAACTTATTTTTTGTCGAGTTGACTGTGCCTAGTTATAGGTATCTCCCCACCTTGCTGTTGGGATGCACTCAGGGCTAGCAAAAAGCAACTGGGCAGGTTGAATACGGTTGTGCTTTCCCTTCGTATGGAAGCACAGCAGGTACACAGATTTGTGTTCTGTTGTCAGCGGTACGCCTGTTACCTGCTGCCCTTCTGGTCATGGCTGTTCTGAAGGGCAGGGAGAGGTGGTGGCATTCACAGTCCTGCGTGTCCCTGTATGGAAGGGACAAAATACTGACTACTCCCTTTCTAGATACTGTGCTGTAGCAACCTATAGCTGCAAAAACTTCACTTCAGAACTGAGTGACATTCAGTTCTGTGTTAGATCATGACCCTTCTTGAGTGTACATGGGAAGGAATTGGTCCCCTAAAACAATGCTTGCTTATTTTAGAGGAGGCAGATGGCTGAAAATCCATTGAGACTCCTCTGTGACTGTAGCTGAGGATGTAATTTATAATTTAAATGACCAAGCGCTAAGGCCTGTGTGCCTGTTGATGAGGTTTTCTGTCCCTACTTGACATGGTAAATGTTCCTGATACTGCACTTCCAATTTTCAGTGAGGAGGTAGATTTCTTCCAAGTATTTAAGGTGCTTAAATATCCTGCTTTTTCTTGGGTGGTGCAGAAATGCTCAAAACACTTCTGTCTTCTTCACAAACGTACTAATTCCTTGAATTAGTGCTCTCCTTGAATCCTAGGTAGTACTTCTATAGAACTTGAAGGTGAAAATCCAGTCTCTTTATTACCATTTCATCTGCACGTCAGCCTTAGCCCTATGTGACAAGAAGCTGCATGCCTAGCGTTTTCAGTGATTGTTTAGAAAATCCTGTTGTTGGAAATGATAAACATACAGAGTAACCACTAGTATAAGTGTCACCATAGATGATAAAAGTAGATACCAAGCATTCCTTTTGCTTTTTCATGCTTTGCTGTAAATTGTTTATCCTTTAATAGAAATACGAAAAACTTGACTGTTTGCCCAGATTTGCAGCTGGACTCTAAAGGGAGAAAAATGTTAAGCTCAACAGCAAGTTTGGAAGTTACTCTGCTGGCACCATCTATCTGATGGTTTGGTTCAGTGTTGTGTGGTGTGGTAGTTGAGCTACGGCTTCAGTGAACTGGGATCCCAGCAGAGCAATGAAGTTTTCCTTGGCCTGGAGCAGAAGCACATATTGGCAGCGACTTGCTATCTGTGCGGCGAATTGCCGCTATGGAGCGCTGAGTGGTGTCGGGGGAATAGAGGGGAGGTAGGAGCCGCTGAGGTAAGCAGTAGCGGTAAGGTGCCTGCTCAAGATGCTCCCTAAGGCTGGCCCTGTGGCACCTAGGGCAGCACTGGGAGTTGTTCGGACTGGGCAGCAGCCACTGCTGCACCTTGTCTGCGCTCTGGAGGCTGGAGACCTGAGAACACAGCCCGCGTACCACCAGGAGAGCGCTCTGTTGAGGAAGGAGTTTGACACTTGTGCCATAAATAACAACCCTGTAGTTTTTATGGCTGATGAAAGCCAACAAATATCAGATCAAAGAGCTATCAACAAATGATTCAACTGATTGGCTGAGGTTAACACACTGGTTAGGCCTGATGGTGAGATTTGTGTCTATCTGGCTGGACTGGGATGCTCTGTATATAGCCAGCAGGACTGGAATCATTAAAACTGTGATTTACCAAGGGTTGTAGAGATGAGGTAATACACCTTTTATAATGTCTAGAAAAAATAAAAAGTCAAAATTCTTGCTTCTTTCTGATGGTGTGGAGACTCTGTGTGTGTTTCCTTTCTGAACTAGAGATACCATGGGTCACAGTTTAACTGTCTTGGTGTGTGGGGGAGAAAGCTGTAATTAGCTTCCTCTGGGGATTACTTTTGTTGCAATGCTTGTGAGTTTAGGAAGTGAGAATAACCAGAGTGCTGCCCTTTATTTGTCATGTCAGCATTTGGTGAATAGTGTGGACACACATGCTGGCCTGATGGGAAATTGCTGTTAACTGTTGTTCCCCTTGGTATCTGTGGAGTAGTCTGGGATCTTAATGCTGCTGGAAGGGAAGAGGAAGCTTCTTTTGTTCCCACGTTCTCATTGTTCAGTGGGATATTGGATTCTTACATATGGATACTCTGTATTTCAACCCATGTGTTTTTGCAAAGTGCCAGCTATTGCAGCTCGTTACAAGAATATATATAATGGTTGACCAATGTTTTTCAACAAGGTTGCCTTGCACAGTTAGAATATTTGGGTAGACTGAGCAACACTCATTTTATCTGCTTAGGTGCTTAGCTTATGGTGAATAAGGAGATGGTTTGGTGACCATGATATATGTTGTTTTCCTTTGTTCCTCAGCATGTGGAGGGAGCTCAGCTACGTAGGTGCTCTTACTGCCTGTGACAATTAAGGGCTTCTTTAAATATGTCCACAGTCTGACTTGGAAAAAAGAGCAACCTGGTCTTCATCAGTGCAAGCAATGCTTTAAAACAGTAGTTGATCAGGCCTCCAAGGAATTGTTTTCATATTTGGTACTGGATGTTCTATGTTGTGGCCTCTACCAGAACTAAAAGCATTAATGTGTGTTAAGAAACTGAATTTGGCATGGGAACAGGGGTGATCTCATCTGTTACACCAAGCCTAATGTTGGTAAACTGTCTTGTGGGATAGAGTTGGAATGACGTTAGTGTATATACAGTGAATATTACCATTATAAAACACGACCCAGGTGAACTAAAGAAGACTAGCTAATGACACTGTGGAAGGCCAAAGTATCACAGAATACAACACAGGAATATACTGAGTTCTTAGGACTTCTGCTGTGTTTCCAGGGGCCCAAAAATGGAGATGTACAACGAACACTGCCACTACTGTCCCAGCAGAGGTCCTGTACATAATCTTTATGTTTTACTTATAACAGGAAAGCCCATCCCAGCACAGGCATGCAACATCTATACATTGCATTGAAAGTAAATAGGCCTCTGTGTAATTTCTATGGGGATTTCATGTATGTTCTCACTTTCCATTTGTGGACTGAGCTTGCATTCCAGCCCATGCTATATCATTCTGATCTATTTGGAGGCTGCCTGTCGCAGCTTTACTGCAGCTGGCATTCCGTAACTGTGAGCAGTTGGCTCCTATGATAGTACGTGATGGACATGCTGGTCAGGCTAAGCTTCTGCACCATTTCTGTCTCTCTTCATTTGAGAAGGCATTTAATGCAAACCTGATGAGATTAGGGTTCTTTTGATCTTGGGTACAAAACTAAATTTTAAAGGGTAAAGGACATTTGAGATCATTGCTTATCCCAAAGACAGATTGATGTTCCTATCAAGTCATGTTTCTTCAGAAATACGAATAAATTCACAACATAGCTCCAGTAGTCTCCCTTGATGTACAGTACTGTACTGCAGCTCTTTTTTTTTGACACCGATTCTCATGTCACTGTGTTAACACTGTATGATACTTATTTTCATGTACATAAACACTTTGCAACTTGAGTGAAATGGATGATAGTAATAAGTAAAATGCCATGGGGATTTGCAGGCATATATAGTTTTACATCCATATATAATATGAAATGCCAAATGTTTATTCAACTGTATGAAGCTAGAAGTAACACATTATGCATGTAAATAGCTAAGTGTTTTCGTTTGGCCTTTTGTCTCTTCTGTATAGGAAGCATTACTGATAATGTTCTATAGCATTATCTTTGTTAATACTTTGATCTGCATGCTAATCCTGGAGAAAGAAAGAAAGAATGAAGAGGATATGTCACCAAGGTGGTAGCGTAAGCATTTTGAAGGACAGCAACCAATGGGCACTACTACTGCTCAAGGTTGACGCATTGTTCAGAGCATCCCTAATGTGGGGAATATCCACTTTAAACAAATGTGCAGCCTCTTGGGTAAGGAAAATGAACTGCACTTGATAGATTTTGCGTGCTTCTTGATAGAAGTCTCAGCATTTGGCAAACTAATGTGACTCTTCTTTGCTCTGTCCATGTATCAGCATACTTTAACACATAGCATAGCATGGATCCAAATCCCAACATAACCAAGGGGGTGATGCTTTATCTTCCTGACACTGAATTAGATTTTTAACACAAGAATAGCTTTTTAATCTGAGTACAAGGGTGTCTTTTTGTCTGTGATCTTTTTTTCCCACCCTTAATTTTCACACTTAATAATAGATCTAAGTGGTGTGCTTATAAAACATGGATTAAAATGGAGCGGGCTTTACTTTTGAGGTTAGCATGAATTCCTCAAAAATTAAGTGATCGTAAATGTTTGCTTTGATTGCTGGGCAACTACTGTTACTATCTCATGTTGGTTAAGCATTCTTTGGATTTCGAAACACACAGTGAAACTAAGTAATGCAATGCTGGAGAAGGTAAGCTAAAAATTACAGTGCAGAGGCTGTAAATTTTTCAGTCTTAATCACTTAAATGTACAGATGTTTTAATGCTTTCACTTGATCAACTGGATTGTCCCACTGAAAAATGTGAAGACTTCAGGAAAAAGAACACAAGCTATTTGTTTTCTACTTAAACTTACTACAGCATGGTAAGTGTCCCATGAATGCTTTAAGATAAAAAATTGTGGCGTTCGGGAGCATTCAAATAAAGCTAAGCCTTAAGTATTCATGAATCTCAAATACTTTAACTTGAGTGATTATCTGTTTGCAGTTCCCTCATAACCTTTATTTCTTCCTGTTGCTTGGACACAAGAAGTGTTTTGAGCAAGAGAAAATATGATCTGATTATGGTGCAAAACAAATTTCATGTAGGTGACCAGCTGCACATTGCTAATTGGAAGTAGTGAAGAGTTGAACAGTTTTTAAGTAAATATAGAATTCGATTGCATAAACTCTCTGGTGCCTAAGTGCTATTAATAAAATAAATGTGTTTGTAAATGTAAAAAGATTGCAAAGCAAAGAGGCAGTGCGGATTTAAAAAAAAAAAAAGTGCTTTTGACTGGTTTGTGTATATCAAATCAAAGAAACAAACTTATTTTTAAATAGAGAAATGAAAAAGGATATAAATGAAAACTAGGGGGAGGGGAGGAGGAGTGGAGAAAAAAGCCAAGTTATTACTACTTGATCTGATAGCAAACCATCTGGCAATATGCTGCCAAATCATTATGTATCCTTTGTATGACTCAGTGCTAATGAGATGTGCAGGGATTTGCAGACTTCTTGTGCTTTCAGCATTGGTAGAATGTTTTAAAAATAACACTTGCAATATTAGTATGACATGTACTTGCTATGAATTTCTGACAGTAATCCAAATGTTTTTTTCATTAGAAAATATCCCAAGCACTTCAAAAACCATCCAAATTTTGATTTTTGTGAACCAAAAAAAAAACCACTCGAATATCAGTATCCTCTGTACTAAGAAATTAATTTTTCTCTTTTTCAGCAGCTTACTGAAAGTATACTGACTAAGCAGTTAGGCCTGCACAGCACAAAAGGGTAGATAACTAGATATAGCCACACTACAGTTTACAACAAGCTTGCTTTGAAAGGGCCAGTCTTTATTACATCTGTAGTTAATCTTTCTTTGTAATAATCTTTTAAAGTGTGTGCATAGTATTGTGTGTCTATGCTTACACAAGTCCGACATTTTAATGTATTTTTTCCTAAGAATATGCTGCTTGGAGTGTTATTTCTCTGCTCGCGTTGTCACAAACAAAGTAATTGCCACAAACAAGTGGAATACTGCAAGGAGGTTTTCTTTTAGCATTTATAGCATGTCTATGCCTATACTTAGAATAAATTAGCTATTATAAATACATGACTATCTTAAGCATGCTGTCACAAAAAACTGTTAATAAAATGTATTTTGAGAATTTAAAACTTCAAATTGTCCTCATATGAAACCTACAAAAATCCATTGGATAGAATATCAGATATTGAAAGTTAAAAATCAGCAGACTAAGTACTCTAACCAGTCGGATTGCTTTCTTTGTCAGAAATGTCTTAAAGGTGGTACATCCAAGACTTATGAAAACGATTCTTTTAAAGAAAAAAAAAAAAGAATATGCTTGGCTACGAAGTATTAAGTGTATTCTGGAAATTGAGGGACTATAAAGGGAGCTTGTTTATTTCTTAGGTAAACATAAGATTCAGTTATGAATCTGGTGAAAATAAGGTAAGCTGTAGAAAGGACTAATGAGCGTGAAGGAAGTAATATTTGAAAACCATCAGAACATTCTACTATAGAGATGCAGGTCTGAGCACAAGACTACTTCATGTGATCTGGACACTTGAGTAAATATAAACATGATTTATTGTGTATAGTTTCTTGTATTTACATTTGTGGATGATTTAGAAGAATTGAAGATAGGTCAAAGCTGGCAGCATATAACACAGTGCAGGTAACATTCTGTAAAGTGGTATAAGTAATCAATCCATTACTTAGATTTACTTACAGACTTTGATTTACTTACACAAGAAAAGTATGCTTATTGGAGGATTTTTTTTTTTTTTTTTTAGACATAGTTATCTAATGTTTCTCTCTTAGAAGGATGAGAGCAAAATTCAAAATAAAAATGAGATGCACATTTAACAGTGACTGTCATTAACGATCTCCTTGTAGACTTTTCCAATATGGTAAACTCATTTGAATTCTTTATAGTTATGGATGGCTGCCTTTCTAAAAAAAAAAAAAAAGTTTTGTCCTTTGAACATGGGCTAGATTCAAGGCTCAACAGATGAAAACTGGATTGTCATGCAAGAGATTTGATTTTCATAGTGTCACAGTAAAGTCTGTGTGCTGTTTGGGACATGCTGAAGACTGAGCCCTATGAGAGACTCAAACTTGGTGGGCCCAAAAGGTGAGGAAACTATGATAATGAGGAGCTTAGGAAAATGCTGGTAAATGTGTTTTGACAGCTTTTCTGAATTTACCTGAGCTATGCTAATATCTATTTACAGAGAATTCATGCTGAAACGAATAAGAAATACTTGCCTGTTTTGCAATTTACCACACTTGTTAATCGTACCTCTAAACCAAGGTTTGGCATATAGGAATGATTATTCATAAACATTTTGTAGGTGTGTTTTGATTTTTTTTTGTTGGTGGTGTTTGTTTTGTGTTTTGTTTTGTTTTGTTTTTTGCTTGCTCAGTAAAGAAAATGGCTTATCTATAACTCATGGACATTGGGGGGCACTGTAGCCTCACGTAAACCACTGTATAGATGCTTCTATCTTGAGTTTTACTTTGTTGGCTCAGCTTCTTTTTTCCTTCTAGCATAACTATATAAGGCAAGTCAAAAAGCAGAACTATAATAACTGCCTTTCTTTTCTTTTTTTAGTTTGCTTTTAAGTAATCGTCTTGCTCTAAATGGTAATGGATTTCTGACTAAGAAGTGATGTTGCTTAGTTTAAGGAACTCTTCTTTCAAGTGCTAATCTACAGATCATCTGTGAAGCTTTTTGCAGAAAACAGAAAGATGTTCTTTACATCCAGTCTGCTTTCGTGTGCCCCAGCCAGCCTGTAGTGAAGCTGTGCACGAATGTAAAAAGCAGGAATTGCTCCTGTGTGGTTTATTCTCATTTACTAGACAAGAAGTAATGTCCTAAAACTGAAGCAGATAAGATTTAAGTCAGACAACGGGGGGGAAAAAAGAGAATCTAATCATGAGGAGAGGTAAATACTGAGGTAGATCACTTGCTTATTTTTGCATAGCAGCTTCTAGTGATGGGAATTTCAAACAACTGTCAAAATGATTTAGACCCAGTTCATTGTGCCTTCTGACTGGAACTGGGAAGGCGGTAGAGGAGGACTAGGGACTGTGGCTGAAGAAGTGATGAACTGGATCATATTTTTCTTTTCATAGGGCTTCATTTTGATCCCAGAGTTTGGAGCTCAGTGTCAGCCAGGAAGTGGGAGTCAATGTCTTGCATAACTGGAAGATGCTTTTGATTTGTGGTGTCTCCATGCTTTGAGAGGCAGCATGGGTCGCACTGTTGTGAGCATGCCGAAGAAACCTCAAGAGGTCATTTAATTCATAAGTCCTGCTCCGTCGTTCTCCACTCAATAATTTTAATATTGTACATTCTGTGGTAGAGTCTGTTGGAAACTATAAACCAAGTCTTTCAAACTGACTGATCAGATCAAAATCTTCCCTCTGTTACAGTACACTCTCTGCCAAACAATGGTGATGAAAAGACAAAATTGTTATTTACTGAGAGCACATCATTACCGAATGCTGTAGGTTGACCCTGGCCAGCAGCTAAGCACCCACATAGCTGCTTGCTAGCTCTCCCCCCTTCCCCAGCAGGATGGGGCAGAGGAAGAGCAAAGTGAGAAAACTCGTGGATTGAGAAAAAGACATTTCAATAAGTGAAGGAAAGAGGGGAAGGAGGAACCAACCACCACCACCAACAAAAAAACCCGCAAGTGACGCACAGGCAGTAAGTCACCACCTCTCACAAGCAGTGCTATGTCCAGCCAGTCTGCAAGCAATGGCCACGCTGGAGGTCAGCCCCCCCAGCCTTCTTCTTCTAACCCAGGTTTTACTGCTGAGCATGAGGTTACATGGTATGAAATATCCCTTTGGCCAGTTCAGGTCAGTGTTTCCAGCTGTGTCCCAACACCTTGCTCAGCGGGTGGGGTGGGAGGAAGGATAGCAGCATATGGGCTGCTATGAAGAAAGTTAACTCCACCCTGGCAGAGCCAGCACACCAAGCCTTTACAGGTTTTTAGGTAAAATTCAACACATTAGTTGTTTCCATGCTGTTTCCACAAGGCTACAGTTATTGGGGTTTACTGTGCATCTCATAGGCATTTTCTCAGCATTGGTGGTTTTGTAGAGCTATGTAAGGTTTTGCTAATCTGTTAAGCAGCATAGTGTACTGAGCATGTCCACAAGGCATTTTTTTTCCAAAAAATCTTAACAGTATATTTGGTTTAGAACTGTATATTTTGTTTCAGCAAAATTTTGGACATCAATGTCCTAAACATCTTTTGACTTTTTTTATTTCATCTGTGTCATGTTCATTTGATGTTGTGAGTGGCTCTGTACTACATGTGACATTGTGTTTTTTGTGATCCAATTCTATTTGAATTTCTGTATCAAAAGCAGAATGAAATAGTCCTAAGGGAGCAGTTGCTGGTGGACATAATCTAAAACAGCTTTGAGGCTAATACAGGCTGCAGTAATTGCAGTTGCTCTGAAGTGNTTTTTTTAGTTTGCTTTTAAGTAATCGTCTTGCTCTAAATGGTAATGGATTTCTGACTAAGAAGTGATGTTGCTTAGTTTAAGGAACTCTTCTTTCAAGTGCTAATCTACAGATCATCTGTGAAGCTTTTTGCAGAAAACAGAAAGATGTTCTTTACATCCAGTCTGCTTTCGTGTGCCCCAGCCAGCCTGTAGTGAAGCTGTGCACGAATGTAAAAAGCAGGAATTGCTCCTGTGTGGTTTATTCTCATTTACTAGACAAGAAGTAATGTCCTAAAACTGAAGCAGATAAGATTTAAGTCAGACAACGGGGGGGAAAAAAGAGAATCTAATCATGAGGAGAGGTAAATACTGAGGTAGATCACTTGCTTATTTTTGCATAGCAGCTTCTAGTGATGGGAATTTCAAACAACTGTCAAAATGATTTAGACCCAGTTCATTGTGCCTTCTGACTGGAACTGGGAAGGCGGTAGAGGAGGACTAGGGACTGTGGCTGAAGAAGTGATGAACTGGATCATATTTTTCTTTTCATAGGGCTTCATTTTGATCCCAGAGTTTGGAGCTCAGTGTCAGCCAGGAAGTGGGAATCAATGTCTTGCATAACTGGAAGATGCTTTTGATTTGTGGTGTCTCCATGCTTTGAGAGGCAGCATGGGTCGCACTGTTGTGAGCATGCCGAAGAAACCTCAAGAGGTCATTTAATTCATAAGTCCTGCTCCGTCGTTCTCCACTCAATAATTTTAATATTGTACATTCTGTGGTAGAATCTGTTGGAAACTATAAACCAAGTCTTTCAAACTGACTGATCAGATCAAAATCTTCCCTCTGTTACAGTACACTCTCTGCCAAACAATGGTGATGAAAAGACAAAATTGTTATTTACTGAGAGCACATCATTACCGAATGCTGTAGGTTGACGCTGGCCAGCAGCTAAGCACCCACATAGCTGCTTGCTAGCTCTCCCCCCTTCCCCAGCAGGATGGGGCAGAGGAAGAGCAAAGTGAGAAAACTCGTGGATTGAGAAAAAGACATTTCAATAAGTGAAGGAAAGAGGGGAAGGAGGAAACAACCAACCAACAACAACAAAAAAACCCGCAAGTGACGCACAGGCAGTAAGTCACCACCTCTCACAAGCAGTGCTATGTCCAGCCAGTCTGCAAGCAATGGCCACACTGGAGGTCAGCCCCCCCAGCCTTCTTCTTCTAACCCAGGTTTTACTGCTGAGCATGAGGTTACATGGTATGAAATATCCCTTTGGCCAGTTCAGGTCAGTGTTTCCAGCTGTGTCCCAACACCTTGCTCAGCGGGTGGGGTGGGAGGAAGGATAGCAGCATATGGGCTGCTATGAAGAAAGTTAACTCCACCCTGGCAGAGCCAGCACACCAAGCCTTTACAGGTTTTTAGGTAAAATTCAACACATTAGTTGTTTCCATGCTGTTTCCACAAGGCTACAGTTATTGGGGTTTACTGTGCATCTCATAGGCATTTTCTCAGCATTGGTGGTTTTGTAGAGCTATGTAAGGTTTTGCTAATCTGTTAAGCAGCATAGTGTACTGAGCATGTCCACAAGGCATTTTTTTTCCAAAAAATCTTAACAGTATATTTGGTTTAGAACTGTATATTTTGTTTCAGCAAAATTTTGGACATCAATGTCCTAAACATCTTTTGACTTTTTTTATTTCATCTGTGTCATGTTCATTTGATGTTGTGAGTGGCTCTGTACTACATGTGACATTGTGTTTTTTGTGATCCAATTCTATTTGAATTTTTGTATCAAAAGCAGAATGAAATAGTCCTAAGGGAGCAGTTGCTGGTGGACATAATCTAAAACAGCTTTGAGGCTAATACAGGCTGCAGTAATTGCAGTTGCTCTGAAGTGACACCAGACTGTAATGGCTCCTAAGGGCCATTTCATACTGAAAATTTCTGAGGAGTGCTCTGGTTCCTACTGTCAGTTTTGCTCAATAAGGTCCTCGTCTGATTAACTATCCCAGCCCTTGTTTCCCCTTACCCCAGTCGGAATGACGCAGATGCTCACCTTTAAGCTAAGAAGATCAGGATGCAAAAGTCCTTTTCAGGCATAATTAAAACTATTTTCGTAGCAAACAGGATGATTTTGTTCATGTCCACAGATGATTGTTAGGTGACTGCTCATGGGCAAGAATGGCTGGCAAGCTCAGAATTGAATTATTTTACCTTTAATAATGGCTGATGCTTCTACCAAATAATCATTTTAAACCACTGTTTTGCCAAAGTGGGGGTCTCAGGAAGAAAATACCAACTTCTATGCTACGAGACAGTTTACAAACCCAAAATTACAGGTTGATTATGTCTGTAGGTATGTGCCTTAAAGGTGTCATGTCACTTTCTATTCTTCTCCCTGCTATTTTAGAATAGTAATTTAAGCTGGGAAGGACCTCAGGAGGTCATCTGGTCCAACTCCCAGCTCAAAATGGGGCTACCTCTGAACTTAGGTAAGGTTGCACAGGCTCCTGTCCAGTAAGTTCTGAATGTCTCCAAGGATGGAGATTCTTCAGCCTCTATGGACAAACCTGTCTCAGTGCCTAATCTCTGTGACTTTTTTTGTTACATCCACTTAGAATTTCCCTTACTGCAACCTGGGACCACTTAGACTCTTGTGCACTTTTTGAAAAAAATACTCTAGCTTCTTCCATCTAGGTAATTGCAGGCAGCAATTAGATTTGCTTTAGTCTTTTTTTTTCCTCTAGCGTGAACAAACTTAGTCTCCCCAGACTTGCCTGTACTCCAACCTCTTAAGCAACTTAGTGGCCATCCACTGGATTTACGCCAGTTAGTCAGTCTGATGCTAGTGGGCCCAAAATTGTAAAGAGTACTCCAGATGCTGCCTCCAAACAACAACTAGTGGGTACTAATCACTTCTTTTGACCTGGTGACTGTACTAATTACTAATGCAGCTTGTTGTACAGTTGGCCCTCTTGATCACAAAGGAGCACTGCTTTTTTTGTGCTCAGCTTGGCCACAAGGACTCCTGGGCCTCTTCCAGCTGAGCTGCTTCCTAGCCAGTCAGTCCCAGCCTATTGGTATCATATGAGGTTATTCTGACCCAGCTGCAGAATTCTGCATTTGTTTTTGTTGAAATTCATGACATTTCTATAAGCCTGTTTTTAAAGCTTGTCAGAGGCCTTTTGAATGGCAGCCTTGCCCTCAAGGATTTTGACTGTTCCCCCCAGCCTGGTGTTATCTGCAAACATGCTGAAGTTGCATCCTCTCAGGAATTGTTTGGGATGCTGATTAAAAAAGGCCAGCAGCTGCCTATGTAGCCCAGAGTTGTCAATGTGAAGGCAACTGCTGCAGTTTATCATTCTGTGTTAAGCAGCTTCAGATATCAGGGCAGAGTATAACACTATGATGTCATTGTCAAAAGCTTTTGGGGGATCTATGAGGTTTGGACTCCCTCTTGTTATCTTGCTGTACACCAGAAAGTGTTCCTGGCTGATAATGACCATGGAAAGATGACTCTTCTACATGCTGGTCCCCGTATAAATCCGTGCTTTTTGAAACCCTGTGTGCCGGGATGTTGTGAGAGTATCCATGTGTCCAGGTTTGAAGCCCGCTCCTATAGAAATGGTGTTGGCATTAGCAACTCAACTAGAGATGAGATTTCTCTCAAGTGTCATTAAGATAAGAACAAAGTATGAAACAATGTAGCTACAAAGGTTTATGGAGACACATGGCAAAACAAGAAAACTATGCCTAATCTAATTATGTTAAAATAAAATGCAGAGACTTACCAGCTAGTGGGGATTTTCCAACCCTACTCATTCTAGGGTGTGATTATTGTGCACACTGTTACTGTGCACTTCCAAGTTGGCTCACAGGAGAGCTACTTCAGCTAAAGAAACCAGCTCTTATATTCCTGCCATTGCTTATGGTGTTCTTATCAGAATATAAACCCCCTGCATTTCTTGGGATTACTGGCATTAAAAGTTGTAAGACAGACATACCCCAAAGTCTTTGGTGTCACAGTCTCGCAGGATGGATTTTTCCTTTGTTTGAAATCTACTTTGGATGTCGCGTACTCTTTGGACGTCTCTGGATGTTACTGTGCCTATTTGTCTGTCCCACTCCCAAGGAGTTTTTATGTTTTGCTGGCATGTTGGGATGGCATAACAACTCTTGACTTGGTTCCCGAACTGTCATGGTTTACAGTGCAGATGTAGTAAAGTAATATAAAATACGTGGGAGCCACTTGTGAGAAGTGTAACATTGAGACAGTAATCCCAATAGCTGATGCAACACTTGAGTGAGCACCGTTATTTACAGCACATCCAAACAGCAGGAAAGTTGCTGAGACAAAAATCAGAGAACATTATTTGACCATCCACTGCAGTGTTCTTTGAGCAGTTCACCTTGTTTTTCTCCCTGCCACTATGACTTAGTACACAGTGGAGAAGGGAAGGCGATTCTTTACACCACTCTTTCTTTTCCTGTAGGAATAGAAGAAGGGGAAAGTAGTCAATATGGCCACTAAGCTCTTTAAAATATATGGAAGCATTCTGTTCCTATGTGTTTTTGCTTACTTAAAGCCCTTACTGTTCAACTATACTTTGACTCTCTCTGTTGAAAAGGTAATATTTTCATATATTGATAAAAAGAGACTATCAAGTACTTTAGGACTAATGTTTGCTATTTTCAAATAGCTGCACTTCAGCAGGGAAAATACAAAGAGCTCAGATATGCTTGGTAGAGGCAATTTTGTGTCAGATGGAAGCAGCAGGAAACAAAACAGGAAAGAGTATCAAGTCTGACAGTTCTTTCAGGCAGGCTGTTCATTTGACCAATGGAGTCGGCAATATGCCTGTGGTTTAGAATCAAGACTGAAAAGCTTCAGAGCTTCAGCCTCTGCATTTGCCTGTAGAAGTATTACCGTTGTTTCTCCTTGACTGCGTGCAATACAGAGATGCAATACAAAGATGTATGCATAAATCATCTTCCTCTCTTCACCCAACAGTCTTGAGAAATCAAAATCATGCATTTTCCCCATAATTTTAACCTGATAGCTATTTGTCTGCAGATACTGATTCTGAAAGAGTTTATACTGTAGCTTTTCAAAAATGTTGGACTAAAATAATTTATAACTGAATCATCCTGTCAATATCACATGGGATTAAATTATTTCAAACAGTCAGTTTTGAACTTAGATAAATTTCTAATAAAATTATTTAATTTTACAAGTAATCTTATCAAATAAAACTGGAGACAGCACTGAGCTTCCAAAAGTAGAAAAGGAAAAAATTATAATTGTACATAGTTGAATGTTACAAAATGTTAATACTATCTTAGGGATAATGTGCTTTCCATAGGACACTGACAGTCTGATAATCTCGTAGTAGGTTTTTTTGTTTTGTTTTGTTTTGTTGATGGATTAGAAATACTGTAGTTAGAACAAAGCCAAAGAGGAGGTAAAATTTTAGGGGTGCAAAATGACTAAAGCCAACATGGTGACCTTGCAGGGAGAATGAAGAGCCATAGAGCACATCTGCGGACATTCTGAAATACAGTCAGTGAATTTTAATGCCTGAAAAAATATGGCAAGAAAGATGAAGGATCAGATTCTGCAGCTAAGCTATAATCCTGTGGGACCAAGGGAAGGAAGGCTTCAGGGGGTTGGGGGGACGGAGGAAATTTAGTTTCTAGCTTCACCTTCCAAAGAATTCCAGATTCCAAGGTTGCATCTCTCCCACACAGACTTCTTGTTTTACTGGTATTATGTGTTTTAAACCACAAATTTAAGAAATATTAATTTGACAAACTGCAGCTGTAGGTTATATTCTTTATACTACCTGAATAATAAGCATAACCACTGGTTTCTTTGAGATTATGCATTTCAGAAGATAAGCCACATCTGTAATCTGGCAGTACTGACGCAAAAGATTTTCAGTGATGCCTACAGGAATGATCTGATTAGAAATTTGAAGGTGTGGTCTATAAGGGACATTGAAGCAGTGATGCCTAAAGCAGCTATCTCAAGACACTGGGGATCCGTGCCATGTTCTGTGGTTTCATAGATCGCCTGATTCTCATCCGTGGCTTAGTCTTAATGATTCAAAGATGTTGAAATACCTGTATTGACATGTCCCCCTCTCCCACCCCAAGTATGTATATTCTGCCTCTTGGACAATCATGAACTCCAGAAAATATGCTACACAGGATATTTTCCTGTTAAGCAGGCATTACTGGCTCCATAGGAAAGGAATCATCTTTGATCCATCTTTACAGTCTTCTAAGAATCTGTGACTGATCAATTCATGCCTAGCATTTTTCCTCATCTTTTCTAAAGAGTGTGTAATCTATTAACAGCTGTCTCAGTCATGAGAAATTGCTTGGTTGAACTCTGTCCCTGGGGCTGTTATAGTCCCGGACCGTTCTTTCTAAAGCTTGGATTGAATACTCTAAGGCTCACCTCAAGACGGAGTCCTCAATTTTTAATTAAGAGCAGGTGTTTCCCAAATTAACCAAAGAAGGAGAGAGACTAAGGAATTCAGACCACACTGTAGACTACCCCAGGGTTGATTGTAGCGCTGATCTCCCTCAGTAGTTTGGTTGTCAGGCTTACAGCATGCGTGTGCTCTGATGCTGCAGTTAGACCAAGCTAGACCTGAACAAGATGGGGCAAGGCCCAGGACAAGTGGCACTGGCCGGAGTCATGTCTACACCACATGGGGCTTTCCACACTACTGCAGACTTCTCCTAGGGAGAGCTATTTCAGGTGGTCCAAATGGGACGAGGGAGTGAGGTTAAGGGCTGAGCAGCATGGACTATCAGAGCACCCATGATCAAGCTCACTACCTACCATTGAACAAATATAGGCGTACCCCCAAGGTTTCAGCTGGACATCGTGCTATTAATAGAACAACTATCATTGAATTTCTGTTTTGAGTAGCTGAAAACTGGGAAGTTCAGTTCCCAGATGTGTGTTGTGATTCAAATTAATTGTGTGGTTTTGATCTCATTTCATTGTTTTTGCTGATTCCTACAGGATTATTCATAGCTTAAAGTTTGGCCCCTGCTTATATAACTTGCTGAGTAGGACAAAGAGGTCAAACTGCAGCAGCCTGAGGAAGAGCTGGAACAGAGCGCAACTTGTGTGAATAACAGGCGTGTCCCTTTGCTGAAAAGGACTTCCTGCCCCATCCGTTGCAAGAAACCATGCAAGTACACTATCATTCCTGGATTAGCGCAACTTATTTCAAATGGCTGATACAACAAAGTAGTTTCAGTCCAGTTCCCTACCTCAATAATTGCTCTTGTTTCTGGTTCATTATTCCCCCTTGCTTTTTCCACGTTACAGTCCTGCAGGAATAGATGACAGAGCCATCTGAGTATCCTGAATCTCTGTTGGGCTGCCTGCGCGCAAAAGCAAACCACCCTTGCACCACACACCAGCCCAGCTGGTCTCGAGTGGACTCGGTTCTCTTCTGCCTCAGAACTTCTCCCACTTTTCCTTTTTCCCTGCCGTGGCTATCTGAGCATTTTGTTCTGGGCTAGAAACATTGTCCCTTGGTTTATGTAAAGGAACGAGTGAATTAAACATTAGCCTAAATGGCACAGTTGGAATACAAGTAGGGTTTGTATATATTGTGAAAGTTTATCATTATGCTTTGTAAAACAATAAACACTTGCCATAACTACAAGCTTATTTCTCCATTGGAACTCTAGATTCTGTAGCTTCTTGTAGCCACTTGCTTTGTGAAAAGTTTTAAAATAGTGACACTGGATCTATGAAAAGGTGTAAAGACTTAAATTTACCATGTGAATGGTCCTGTTGATCTCTAACTGCTTAGGCATATAAAGTGTTTTTAGGACCAAAATCATAGGTGAAAATTTGTCCCCATTCGAATTACTGACAATTTTTAATTGGTGAAACATTGATCTGTCTCTTGCGTCAAACTGTCAAGCTGAAGTAAAGCAGCAAAGCTTCCACAAATCAATAAGAAAAAACAACCTCAGAAATTCTACAGGCCTCATAAGCCCACAGTTTACAATACTAAATTTTATTAAGTAAAATATAGTAAATTGGATGTAAAATTTATGTAACATACATGCTATTATAAGTATTTCAAAGGACAAAGTCGTTTACTTTATTATTTTAATTACTCTTTTTCCAGAAAGTCCAGATTTACTTTTAGTTCTGGGGAAAAATGCCTTTTTTGGTTTCTTTTCTTCTAAAAATTTCATCTGCGAAGAATAATTTATTTGAAATGTCTAATTTGTATTTAATATCTGGAAAATATCCCACTAGGCCAAAATAAATTTGATATGCATAACTTTATGCATGTATATCTGACAGGATTTCTTTGGGATTTGCAGTCCCCTAATTAATCTGCAAGATGGGACAGCATCCGTGCTACATTTAAATTATTTATTAATGTATGATATATGTAATACTATCAGGAAAGGAAGCTTAGTGTTACTCTGAACCTCTGTATTCCTTACCAGAAAGTTCACTGTTTTTATCCTTCCTGAAATGGAAATTCACAGTTAGGGTAGTTAGTACAACAAACATAATCTGAGTTTGTATGTCTAGTAGAATTGAAGAAAAAGATTTATTTCTTCCTCTTCCTATTTATTTTTTAAATACAATTTAAAACATTTAAGTGGTAGTTTTCTTAACAGTTGGAGAACATTACAATTCATGTAAGAGTTCTGTATTTTGAGTGAAGTTGTTACACTGAAATTTCTCTTATACTTGTGAGAAACCAAAACATTGATTACATCTCAGCAAAAGATTTTTTTTAATTGATTGCTGAGTAGGGAAACATTTGAATATGGGTATTTCTTAACCATTTTGAAAATGAGAAGAATCATGTTTATCCCAACTGCTGCGGGCATGACCTTTGTGACATGCATACTTACGGAAACCAGCACAGAACACAGAAATAGGAGAAAGGGCAGGAAACGCGTCTGAAACTTATAAGGAAAAACAATCAAATGCAGATATACGTGATATGCAGGAGGATTCATACCTTTTATATTATTATGGGTTTAGAAATGGAAGGATAACTTGATACTATTTTTTTCCTGGTAATGAGCACACGCATAGTATCAGAGAGAGAAACATAGTATGAAAGTTTCTACTTCTTTTGCACAAGAATAATTATTTTTGAGGCTAGTAACTTACATAGTGAACCAGAATGTCAGCAACAAGAGATTGCTCTGTAAGGCAAATAACAAACTGTGGTTGCTCACTCTTGTGTCCTATTTTCCCTTCCTCTTCAACCCCCAGTAATATAAGGTGGATATGCAAATAGATTTAGCAAGTGTAATTCCCTAAGGAAGTCTGGCTAATATATTTTTATTGAGATAGTTTTAAAGGGAAGTGTGAAGTCTGCTACCAAGTTACAGTGATATAGATGTGCTTGCCTGAACCTGCAGTGAGTGTGAACATCTATCACTGTGAAAAGGTTTCCATTCATCTTCAAAATCACCTCTCTGGCATGCTTAAGGTACCCTATTGAACGCTTGATCTGTCAGGAAAAGAATGCAGTAGATCTAAAAGCTGCAAAGTGTTTAGGGAAGGTCCAGGTTGGGTCATATGCTGTTGGCCTTAAAAAATACAGGAACTATGGTTTGCCTGGAGGTTGCACCAGATGTCTCCAGTGGGATCAGTGTGTACTGAATGACTGCGGTGGTAGGAGGGGAGTGTGGGTGATGGAAATCTTCTGTATTTGACAGGAAAATGTGTACATACAGATCTGGCTGGAATTCATGGCTATGCGTACCCAGTGCGTAAGGAATTGTTACCTAGGGATGCCGGGCATCACGCTCTACAATTGTGTTTTAAGAGCACAGAGGAACCACACCTTACATGTAAGTAAACCCAAGAATTTCTTGTTAGTATAAATAAAATGTAGAGAATCTCGCCATTATTCATGCAGATCTAATTGCTACAGAGGAAGAAAGAATAACAATGCAGTTAATATTGCATATACACTGCCTGGTTTCCACTCCTTTTCCTGGTGTTATGCTCACCCTTCTGTTGCTCCCCGGGGAGAAGGTTGGCAGTTTCATTCTGGTGGGGGGGGTGTCACAGCAAGTTGTCAGCCTGTGGAGTCCTTCACTGGGAGGAACATGATGTTAGTGTTGATGGTTGCTTCATCCTCACTCCAAGATACACATGGGATCATTTTTTTGTTTGTGAACAAGCTTTCATATTTTTGATCTTTCTTCACTGATCTGCAGCTCATCAAAGACAGGTAATTGTAAAATTAGTCTTTGGCACCTGGTTGATTAGAGAAAAGGCTGTCACAGCTAAACAAAGTGAAACAAAGGTGCAGGCAGGCCAAGAAAGTTCAGGCAGAGTAAGCCTGACTGGCTGACGTCCTGAGGCCTTGCAAATTCAGTGCAAAGCTGATGGCCTGTTCCTGGCAATGGCAATACAAGAGCTATGTGGTTACACCAGCAGTTACGAAATGGCTGTCTGGAGCTTTAGCGTGCTCTTTTTGGGTAATGCTTTGTGAGGTTTGTTTTAGGGATGTACAAGGCCACATGCTAATTTGGACTAAGAGTGTAAGAGTGCTGAGTATCATTTGATTGACAATATTTAAATTTGTTCATGAGAGATGAAGCAAATAATCAAAAAAACACTCTTTCGTTTAAATTGGACAATCTAGAGACCTCATTGGAGGACTTTCTGTGGAGTTTATAATTTAGCATCAGGAATTAAAGCCATTCTTAATTGTTTTTGTTAACAGATGCTTGACGTTTGATAATGGTTATGGAGAGCCACACTTATTAGGATTATTTTGGGTTCGTATGTTGGTTGCTTAGTCCATAGCTATAAACGGGGATTTGTTACATTATTAATGGCTCTGAAGTTAAGTTGTATCCCCCCACTTAATTCTCAAACCCTATAAAAAACAGAAGGGTGCGAGAAGGTCCTGCGCATCTCCAGCCATCGGTCGAGCTGCACGCGCGCCCTGGCACACGCACCTTGCACTGGGGCGGCCTTCGGACGGAGCCACCCCGTAGGCGGGCACGAGCAGGCAGTCTGCCCGGCAGGCAATCGCGGGCTGTAGGAGCTCCGGCCGCCCCCGAGGACCTGACCTCCTCCGGGCCCCGGCGGCGTGAGGCC
>VXAL01007467.1:39414-75047 GCA_013399475.1 Chauna torquata | reverse complement strand
CGGACGGGGCAGCGCGGGCTCCCCTCAGCGGCCCCGGCGCTGTTGTGCCGCTAACGGCCGGTGCCGGCTCCGCTTCCCGCCCTGCGGGGGCCGGCTGAGGGGAGGCGGCCCTGCCCCGTGGCAAGGTGCGGTCCGGGGGCGGCCCTTGCCGCCGAGAGCGGCCCTTGCGGGGCCGTCCCGGCAGCTCGAGAAAACCGTCGTTCAGCAGCGGGCGGAAGACCCGCTTCGGAGCCGCTCGCACTCGTGTTTGAAAAAGCACCTTACTGAGACCGGGTGTTTGTGAGGGGAGGTGGAGGGTAGCGCCGGCAGGGTAAAATGTCAGCACGAAGGGGAAAAAAAAAAAGTATCTTATTTCTTGATGTATTTTTTAGACGTTTTTAATGTGTCTAGG
The DNA here is from genome assembly GCA_013399475.1 of Chauna torquata. NCBI lineage: Eukaryota > Metazoa > Chordata > Aves > Anseriformes > Anhimidae > Chauna > Chauna torquata. The sequence goes on along the minus strand of VXAL01007467.1, from coordinate 74,656 downwards.
TAGGTGGGAGAAGATTGAAAGAGAAGGGTATGTCAGCAGTCAGATCGCCACAGGCTCTTGGAGTTAGGAGCTGCTGCCCTAAGCGTGTAAGACAGAAATAAATGTTTACACCTGTTCTGTTTCTCATTATTTGTGTTCCCTAACGCTTCAGTCTCTGTCAGCATAGGCTTATCAGTTTATTCAGAGTCTTTAGATTTGATTGCCTTGCATTAGCATGGCATGTGAAAAAACCTCATACAAATAAATCCCATTTTCAGCAAAGTAAAAGGATGATATTTGGATTTTTGTCTTGTAAAACATTTTTCCTTTTACCTACGCAGGTTAGGTTTTGGAGTCCTGATACCCTCCCTAGTGCTCTTCCTAAAGCTGTATTTCATTCTTCTCAGAATGAGTAGTTTTGCTGCAGTGGTTCAGCTAGATGCTGTTGTACCCATAACTTCTAACAGGTTGTAATCACAGTCAGAGGACAGCAGCTTCCATTTTCCCCGTGTGTATATATGTATTTTATATACATACATGTAGAAGGCAGAAGTGGAAAATTTTGAGTTCTTGCTTGTGCAGTTACCTCTTGTTTAGTAGATCTTGCTATAAAATTTGTTCACCTGAAGCTTTTTACAGTATCAGGGTTTTCTTCTATATTTTTAAATATCCTTTTATTTTAAAATCCTTGCTTTCATAAATACGATAGGCTTTTGAGAGGGCAAGGATAGTAAGTTTACAAAACAATCAACTTTGCTCTTGGAAAACAAATAATTTGGACTTCATTTCACAGAAGAAAACAGCACTTCTGTTAGTAGTTATTTCGTAAATTCCAGCTTGCAGGTGGCAACTTGCAGAATGGGAAGATGTATTCAGATGATTTTGCTTGGTCTAACTTTCGGACAATCGGAAGGAATAGTGACGATGCTTTTTCTTCCACAGTTTTTTCTGTGGTCACCGTTTTGAAGATACTGGTATATACAACACTCAGACATTTCAGTGGTTTACAGTGGTGATTTCCCGTGTGCACTATTAGCTTAAAGAAATACAATAAAGAAACAAAATTAGTTTCTTTTATTTTATGAAAAGCTTCAGATACTGGAAATTTGCTTGCATCACTTCCTCTTCCCCCTCCTCCCTGCTTTATCCCCAGTCTTCGCTCTTACCTGGCTAGATCAGGGTCTTTGATGCTCATAGGGTAGCAACAATGAAGAGAAGTTGTAAAAACTTGCATGTAAATACATAAAACTAATTTATTTTGCCTGCTAGTGCTCCCACGCCGTCTCATTATGGAAGATCCTGTCTCTTCGAATGACAGTGGCAGTGCAGATTTTCTTTGGAATCATGTCAATCCATAGACTTACGTTCTTTGAAAATTCGGGGGGTAAAAAACCAACCAGCCACCAACCAACAAAAATAGGCCTTTCATTAAATTGTAATTAGAAGTATAAGGAAGTTGTTTTAAATATTTTGTCTGCTGTGTACAGCGTGATCAATTGCTGTAGTTATTTGAAGTGGTTATTAATTGTGATTTTGCTGTATATAGGTCATAGAATCATAACTTCTCTGTAGCTTGTGTAAGTCAACACACAGCCAGGTGAAGTGGTTGGAGCAACTCTCGGTTCAGACAGCCTGGAATCAGACCATCGAAGAGGAGGCTTCCAGAAGTGTTGTCTTTCTGCCTCAAATGGATTTTATCTACGAAAGCAAAAGAAGTAACTCCTCAGTTTTTAACATCTTTTGCACTTAAAGGACATAAAATCATAAACATTGTTTATACTTGAAAGGGTAATACTGAAAAAGAGGATTACTTCTACATTTATAATATGGTTTTATAACATATTTATACAGTGTGTTGTACTTTAACACTACGGTATTTACTTCCACTTTCCTAACAGTTTGTTGGTACATATTCCTGCAGTTCAGCTGCAGAACAACGGAAGTAAATGGTTGATTTTTCTTTTTTTTTTTTTTTAATTTCCTAGTGCCATAAGCAAGTTACCTTACTCACCAAAATTCTGGTTGAAATAACAGGACACTAGAGAAAAATAATTAGCGATTGAAACTGCGTATATTACATTCTCTGATTAAATTTCCAGGTTTTGTGGAAATAGATTCAGAAATGTTGTTTAGCTTTTTCAGTCGATTTTAAACCCACTGTCAAAGGAAATAAAGATAAGATTGATGAAAAGAAAGAGCTTTAAAATCTGTCTAAAATTTCTTTGCTTTTCTTGCTTTGTCTCAGTTCTTAAGTAGTTAGCAGAAGGAGGTGAGGACTGGCAATTGACATGTTAAGCTTCCGGCTGCTTGTGCCAGATCATGTGAATAGCTATGTGTGCTAACAAACGTCAATGTACACAATGCATTAAATAATGAAGTGACAAATACACAATTACAGCTTGCATTTAAGACAGTNTTTTCTTGTTCTTTTGTTGTTTTTTTTTTTTTTTTTTTCCCTGCTTTAGATAGCTCTGTGAGAAATTGTACAGTTTATCACCCTAGCCTTTTTGGTTATGGTGGTGCCTACAGAATTTGAACTTTTACCAGGTAATCAGTTTCTTCTCATTAATATGTTTTCTCTGTGCCCTTTGATAAGTCAGCGGCCCACCTGAGGTTTGTATTACATCTGCAAACTCAAAGGGACGGGCAAATTCTGACTTTGGCAGAGGTACCTCTAACTTCAGAGATTGATGCCTTTCCTAGGGAATTCCGTACTGAAAGAAATCTGCAGCAGTTTCCTGAATTAGTAACAGTATTTGGACATGAAAAGTTATTGTTTTTTTCTGTTTGTTTGTTTTGTGTTGTTTTGGTTTTTTACAGTGGCATCTGTAAGCTCCCAGAGGTAGGTCATCCCTCTCTGTGCTTGTATACTGTACACACAAGAAAAAGATATTATTTCCACAGAGTTTACAGTTTCTACCTGTGTTGTACAACTGAGGGGTCATGACCTGCATCTGTAGTTAGAATTTTTGTATCTGTACTCTGCTCCTGGGCATACCATTTTCAGAAACTTTTTGGGACTGAGTTGTGGGTGGATTAATTCATCTCAGAGATGACCCCTGGCTCCCAGACACTGTATTTCCTATATACCCTGTGGCCCCTTTGTTGATAACTGTTACTCCAGCTGGATTTTACGCATTCTCCTAATTCCACCCTTTTTTCTGGTAAACTCTTGAAAAAGGTTATTTGTTTCCAGGCTGAGAGATCAGGTTGCCTAGTCAGAACGGTTTGTCCTGGCCGTATATAAGACTTGTTACCCTACAAGTGCATACCTGTTTAATTTTGAAGACTGCTTTACTCATATCAAATTATGTTGTGTGAGCATAACAGATTTGCTGATAAGGTTGTAGAGGTACTGTGGCATAGTCTTTGCTAAAATAAATTCGTATGATCTGCCTCAGTGAAAAGCTCAGTTGCTATTGGGTGAAGACTCTTGAGCCTTCTTTGTGGTGTCTGCAGTGGTTTGGTAGCCTGTTCAGTGAATGGTTCTTCAGTAGTTTAAAAATGATCAGAATGGTTCTTGTCTCATCTTTAAAATGTATTAGCTGGAAAAAAAATCTTCCTAGAATATTTAACATAAAAGATACAGCATCATCTAAATAAATTTATATGTTGGAAAAGGTGGGGAGGCAGCATGTCTGAAATCACTGGGAGTAAGGGTAATGGTGTATAGAGAGACTTAACGTTCATCACTGTCAGATTTCAGTTTGTTTAATAAATGGTATGTGTCAGTGTTGAACTTGCCCTGTATTAAGGGCAGCTGCAACAAAAATCATTTTTAGCCAGGCATGTTCGGTCTAGTGCCCTCCTCAACAATACAGAAACATTGACATGGGAGATGGTCTGGGACAGCTGGTTGATTTTCGAGATTCACCTCGTGCAAGCTCAAGAATGGTCCATGCCCAGACACAGGAAGGCAAGAAAAGATGGCAAGAAGCCCACATGGATGAGCAAATTCCTGATAGAATTCACACAAAAAGGAACTGCACAAGAGGTAGAAGGAAGGTCAGGTCACCCTGGGAGTAGTATAGGGCCACTGTGTGTGCAGCGGTGGGGTTAGGAAAACAAAAGCCCACTTGGAGTTGAATCTGGTGTGGGATGTGGAAGGCAAGAAGGGCTTCTACAGCTGCATTGGCGGCAAAAGGGAGAGTGGGAAAAAATGTGGACTTGCTGCTGAATGGGGGAGGTGAACTGGTGAAAAAGGATATTGAAGAAGATGAGGAACTCAAAACCTTCTTTGCCTTGGTCCCTACTGGTAAGACTTGCCTTAAGCAATCCCAGGGCCGTGATAAAATACCTGGGAAAGTCTGGAGCAAGGAAGACTTAATCTTACTGGAGGAGGGCCAGTTTAGGGAACATTTAAATAAACTGGACATACAGAAGGCTGTGGGACCTGATGGAAGTACTGGTGGAGCTTGATGATGTCATTGCAAGGCTACTCTTGATAGATGGCTGCTTGTCTAGGAGAGAGCAAATACCACACTTCTTGAAGAGAAGGGCAAGAAGGAGAATCCATGTGTACTGGTTTGGACTAGGGTAGAGTTAATTTTCTTTGTAGAGGCTCACAGATGATCCTTGTGGGTCCCTTCCAACTCAGAATATTCTATGATTCTATGATGTCATGCTGTGTTTTTGATTTTTGATGAAAATAGTGTTGATAACACACCGATGTTTTAGTTGTTGCTGAGCCGTGCTTGCACTGAGTCAAAGAATTTTCAGCTTCTCGTGCTGCCCTGCCAGTGAGGAGACTGGGGGTGTGCAAGGAGCTGGCGGGGGACACAGCCAGGACCACAATATATTCCATGCCATATGGTGTCATGCCGAACAATAAAACTGGGGGGAGGTGGCTGGGGCAGGGGGTGGCCGTTGCTCCGGGTCTGGCTGGGCATCGGTCAGTGGCTGGTGAGCAATAGTATTGTACATCGCTTGTTTTGTATATTCTTTTATCATTATTATTTTCCCCTCCTTTTCTGTGCTATTAAACTGTCTTTATCTCAGCCCGGGAGTTTTACCTTTTTTCTGATTCTCTGCCCCATCCGACTGGGGAGAGGGCGAGGAGTGAGTGAATGGCTGTGTGGTGCTTAGCTGCCTGCCAGGTTAAACCGCAACGCCGTGTCACTTCAATCCTTGTGAAGGTGGTGGAGCAAATAATCCTGGAAACCTTTTTCAAACACATAGAGGATAAGAAGTTGATCAGGGAAAAGTCAACATGCTTTTATGAAGGGGAAATCATGCTTCACCAACCCCATAGACTTCTGCAATGAAATGACTGCCCTGGTGGATGTAGCAAAAGCAGTAGATGTTATCCCAGCTTTAGCAAGGAGTTCAGCGCTGTCTGCCATAACGTCCTCGTACCTGGACAATGGTACAGAGTGCACCCTCAGCGAGTTTGTATGTTAGAAAACAGGAAGGAGGATTTGATGCACCAGCTGTCTGTGCTGCCATTCAGCGGGACCTCAGCAGGCTGGAGAAATGGGATGACAGGAATCTCATCAACTTCAGCAAAGGGAAATGCCAGGTCCTTCCCCTGGGGAGGAATTGCCCCACACACCAGTGCACACTGGGGGCTCACTGTCTGGAAAGCAGATCTGCAGAGAAGGACCTGAGGGCTCTGCTACACCAGAAGCTGACCATGAACCTGCACTGTGCCACTGCGGCAAGGGTGGCCAGCAGGTCAAGGGAGGTGATTCTTCCCATCCACTTAGCACTGGTGAGACACGTCTTCAGTGCGGTGTCCAATTTTGGGCTTCCCAGTATAAGAGAGACATGGATGTACTGGAGTGAGCCCAGCAAAGGACTATGAAGGTTATTAGTGGATTGGAGGGCCTGACATAAGAGGAAAGACTGAGAGAGCTGGGGCTTTTCAGCCTGGAGAAGAGAAGGCGGCTCAGGGGATATCTTACCAACACGTGTAAATACTTGTACAGGGCAGAGGAGGGTAAAGAAGATGCTTTGGCTGATGTGGTTGGACTAGATGGTCTTCAACGGTCCTTTGCAACCTCAAGTATTCTGTGGTTCTGTGATACAAAGGTGAAATAGGTTGTTAAAATAATTCCTTGAAGAGCTTTGTATGTGCTCTCAAAAAGATATGGTATGGAATAGGTCTTTTTTTCCAGGTCATGTGAGTATTGTTTGTTTTGTTTCAAGGATCACATGCATTGATATTTTATAAATCGTAGAAGCTGTGTGATGTGAATTATTTAATGTTACGGTGAGAGAGGCAGCGTCTCCTCTCAATCACTTCTGTTTCAGGTCTCTGTATGCCATTCCTTAGCTGCACAATAAAAACAAAGTCATGAAAATTCTGCTTACATTCAGTTCTGGAAATAAACCAAATTTACAAGGTGATTCTTCTTGTTAATACTGTGTAATTAATACATTTCCTAGAATAAGGGTGTTTTGTGTTGATCTGGTAATTTGGATTGCAGAACATGTGGATCTGGTTTGTGTGAGGGAGGATATTCCTTGTCTAGTGCTATAAGGAATGTTATGCTGGAAGAAGAGGAGGAAAATGGTCAGAACGTGCTGTCAGTGAGGGATATAATAGATTGAGATATTTGCTGTGCCCCTTTGAAGTAGAAGTGCCAAACGTTTCCTGCGGACAATGTTCGGGGTGGCAGAGGGAACAACCCCTGTTTGTACCCTGTTTTCTTCTTCCTGGCTTCGTGTCTTACTGAAATGTGGCTATTGTCAACATGAGTCTACCCGCTTAAAATAAGTTTGGGGATGTCTGCATCTACTGGTGTGATTTGAGATTAAAGTTAGTCAGCACCTAAGATGTCACTGTGAAACACAGCTCCTAGATACTTGAAGAAATTTGGTCTCCAATTGAAAGAGCATAGGATTGTAGGTAATTATAGATGGAACATCACAGGCTTTGGACAATCTTGTCTTCTCCCTTTCATACATTCCAGATTTCCAGCCTAAGGAATTGTGAGTTGCTAGTAATTCACTTTGAAATCAATTTCACGTGGTAAATAATTTAAAATTGCAATGAGATACTCCGCTTGAATCTGTTGGTTTTTTTTTTCAGTTTTTAAGAAAATCATCTACTTGACCATAATGAGTAGTACCTTTTTAGTTCCTTCCAAGTTGTAGCAATTAGCTTTAATTTGCATATCTTTAGTACATTTAAGAAAAAGAATTCTTATGAAGAATCTTAGCAAACCTGTCTTATGTTAAATAGAATTACTATTTTACAAATGAGCAAACTGAGACAAATTGATTAGACTACATCAACAGGAAAGCAACCAAAAAAAATTATAGAACCCTTTCTTACAATTTTTTTTCTAATGCAAACCAGAAGTATATGCTTAGGGCGGTGTCAGTATAAAAGGTTTAAGATGATACTAGGTTTGTGCAAATTAGCTCTTTTGGGTCTCTTCTTTTTTTAAACATTTATTTGGGTTTCTAAGACACCAGCAAGTTAGACTGTTTGTTGTTCAGAGATGGCATTCAAGATGTATGACAACCATCTTCAAGTCTGACACAAATTTACATCAGTGACATCATTTCTGTGGTTCCAAGTGAAGCTTTGATAATCCAAACTTTAACCTAAAGACAGAGTGGAATAGAGGTCCCCATGTGATAACACGTTATGCTGTTGTCAGGTGAACTGTACTGAACAGATGTGTGGTGTTTTTTTTTTTTTTTTAATGGGATTTACTTGCCTTGAAGCCAAGATAAATTGGCTTCACATCAAAGTGATTTTTTTTTTTTTTTCAGAGATGCACAGGAATAGAATTTCCAGGCATGAAAAGTATAGATTCTGTCAGAATAGGCTGTCTTACATTCATGAAGCTTATCATCAGTGTAGTATCATTTAATGTGAAAAATTATGCATTTTTTTTGCTTTTGCTGCAGAGCTTTGTCAAGTGTGAAAATGGGCTCCTATAAGATGAAAAAAAATACCTGTTTTTTCTTTCAGCTTTTGCTGTAAGTGTAGTTCTTGAAGATGCAGAAGATAAGACTGAACTACCGGTGCTGCAGGTAATAAATTTTAATTGCTAGAGCAGAAACATTTTACAGACATTATAAAATCTAGAGGAGACCAGTGCAAAAAGTCTTAACATCTGTGACATGGATTAGTTTTATCATTGACTTCAGTAGTACTAATTGTCTCATATCCTTCTGGTCTGTCAGGCGTGTAAGGTATCTTTTGTGGGACCCACGTTATGTGTTAACACTACTGTAGCATTGCTAGCATCTTAACTTATCCACTGGATTCTTAGAATTAATGGAATAAACTTATACTTACCACCTTTGATTCTTTCTTACATTGGATTTTGTGATTTACGTGGATATTTTTATTAAGAGAATTAGTTTTTTTTAGGTTTTGGTGAGGAACAAAATTGTAATTGAGAAAATGTATTTCTTTTTCCAAGATCACCTGAGGAGTGCGTTAGGAACTTATAATAAACAACCCTTTTCTGTTTTGCATGGCTTCTATAGGTTGATAGTGTTATTACATTCTGTCCAGAATAGTTTTTGAGCACGTCTCTTATTAGTTCAGAGGTGCGTCTTCCTTTCTTCTCCATTTTGTTAAATATACTATAGATTGAGAGGGAAATGGGTGCCTTCCTGTTAAATTAGCTTTATTACGTATTGCTACCCAAATCACATCTCAGGTAGAGCTTGCATTTGAAATTTCAAATTAACAGATCATAAGAACTAATGGTCAGAGCTAGTCCTACTGTTCAGTTAAAGAGCATAATGCATTTAAGTGTGTTTACGTGCATGTCCTTTAACAGACCTCTATGTACAAATTTATTTTTATATATATGTGTGTATATATATGTACACACATGCATATGTATACGTTTGTAACAGATATGTGTATGTACGTAAAAGAGATTTAATGGAGAAAAATCAAACAGCAAGAGTTAGAATCTGTAATAACCATTTAAATCTAGTGATCTCACATCAAATGCAATAGAAGTATGGTCAGAGGAGTGTTTCTAAATAGTTTTTGCTCTTGATGATGATTGCTGAATCTACAGTAGTTTTCATAAATTAAAAAGATCCTTATTACAAACTCATGATCTGCTGTCATATATCTGGGAGACTAGATAACATCATCCTGTTTTCATTTCTTACATGTTGCTCTTTGTGAAATGTCAGTACTGTCTCAATCCAGCATGTGATTAATTTTATCATTCTTACATGCGATATAGTTTATGAAAACTTTCGTACTATTTTACAGTTTCAAAACCTTTTTTCATATGAAGCCTGAGGTGCCTTCTAGAACTTTTCAGGATGAAATTTTTTTATTTTTAAACAGATATATAACAAGCAAAAATTGCAAACAATTTGTATTACTCTTTAATAAAGGTAATTGTAAAATATGGCTTTTTTTGTCATGTTGTATAGCACAAAGCACATACCTTGTTGTTTGCATGCAAAATTAATCTCCCCACATTTATGATACAGGTTAATTTAGAATGTGGTGTATATTACGCTATAAGAGGGCAGTATTGTGTATAATTATCATTAGTCTTTTAAGAATTTTCTGAAACTTTCTTAACCCACTCAGCAAAAAAGGGTCATAAGTACTGATGCAATACAGTCATTCTTGAAAATGTTTTACAGATGGCTGCCAAAGGATATGTTTAAAATAGCATCATGGATTACAGAGGGAGTATTTGATTTTGCTTGTGTTCATGTGCAAGGACTGTTCCTCCCCAGTTTGAGAGGAACTGCATGCGAGATAAAATAGATCTGGAACTCTTGAGAATTGTGCAGGAGACTTGGACTTACACTGATTTCCTCAATTCAACTTTAAAGTCTAGTTATTTTACCACTTTAATGAAATGTTAAGGGTGCTTAGGGCCTTTTCAGTTACATTTGGTATTCAAGACGCATTTGGCATATGAATTTATATAATTAGTTATTCTAATGCTAACATTTATAGTAATGGTTACTTGAATCATTTAGATATGTAGATTTCAGTGCCTAGAATAAAAAGCTTGTCTGAACCCAAAGGCAAGGGATTAGATTGTTACTTTTTTATTTAAGAGCAGAATATGCATAAGTCCTGGGTATAGTGCATTTTGTGACTGTCAGAGTGACCAGTCTTACAGACTGCTCTGGCCTGGATTTTATTGCTGCCTGTTGCTGAGGGAATTTTTTTTTTCCTGTGATGTAGATGTCTTTTCTGGAAAGTAATTTGAGAAATTTACGTTGGATGGTGTGCTACCTTAGTTACTGATCTGCTCGTAGACTACAATACGCATGTAGTTTCTATTCTGATTATGTATTTCAGTATAAAAGTCAGACCTGAGCAGAGGGAGAGATCACCTGATGCAAGCAGAACTAAAAGGAGGATTGAACGGTTATTAATAAATAAATAAATAAATAAATGGGGAGAAAAAATATGCTTGTAAATAGGAATTGTCACAAGAATAGGAAAACTATATAAAAGCTTACTACTGAGGAGTGCTAAGTAAGGTATTGATCTGAAGGTCTCAGAACACTTGAGCCAAGATAAATCCTACAACATCCTTAAGCAATTAGTGAAGATAATTTTGGTTTCACATGTGGAGGAACCAAGGCACTGAGGTGCTAGTAGAGAGAAACTGCACAATAAATGGAGACTCTACTTTCCCTCCTACAATTTTTGTAGGAAGTGCAAAGCTGTTTCTCTAGTCCAAGCTCTCCACCTGTCACCAGTTCTTAAACAATGCATTTCTGTCCAGCATCTGTTACTTGGAATCAGCTGAATATACTCTTAAAATATTTTTGTGTGCCTTCATTTCCTGGTTAATGATGCAAGTGCAATGTCACTGTTGTCAGTTTGTAAGCACCCTGTTAAAATTCTGTGACAAATCTGTGTGATACCTGAGTAAATCCCAGTGAAGTCATGTTAGGTATAACAACCTTTTCATATTTATTGCTTTGATATAAATTGCTTTTGGGTCTTCCTTTAAGAATTATTTCAATGGATATTTGATAGTGGATCAAATTTTAGTGTGTTGTTTTTTTTTTTTACACACTGAACATGCATCATGTTTATATTATAGAGTTCCTTATTCCAAACTTTGATCTTTGATCACAAAGGAGACATATATTTAAAAAAAAAAAAAAGAGCTGAAATCATTAGTATTAAAGAGTTCCAATATAAATTGGTTCATGGAAAAGCATTCTCACATTTTTTTTCTTACTCTTTTACTATATTATGTAGGTAATACTATACAAACAAGTAGAAAATGTTTCACTTCTTGGTGATTAAAAATACTTTTTGTTAGTTCTTGAGTTAAAACCTCCATATATGCATTTACAATCAGATGAATATTTTGACTGCCTGTGTCTCTCTGTAGAAATATTTGAGTTTTTGCCTGCATCCTAATTTTGCTTTTTTGCCTTCTAGAAGTCTGATAAAAGTGGAACAGTGAGTAAAAGAAGCAGAGGTAAGTACAAAATTGTTTTGGGCGAACTTGTACTAAATCAGTACTGAAGTTTACATGTTCCAAGATGTTTTCAGTCCTGAATAGTCTGTTTTTACTTGTGGTTGTCTTTTTTGTATAAATAAAATATGGTTATGCTTCAAAAAGTAACTGTGTGAACAGTGGCTAAATGCTCAACAGCATTGTTTTAATTGCTGATTCCTAAATACTTTTTTTTCCCCTTGCTCATGTAGTCTCATCACACATAAGCGTTTTGATCTTCATTTGTATTTGCAATTCTTGTAGTTAAGCTTTTTTCTGAAAATGTGCACTTGCACTATGAAAATGATGCATTGCTTTTTGTAGTACGCAGTTTTTTTAATTCAAATCTCATGGTACTTAATAGCATTTCTTCTAAAAATTTCATATGAAACAGAATGCTACCAGCGTGCCAGGCTCTCATGGTAATTGTTATAACTGGAACTAACATAAATTACTTGTAATAACTTTGCAATAACTAGAAACAAGTATTTAAGAAAGATGTCAAACGTTAATGGGATACTGAGTGGTAAAATAAATTTGGACTGTTATGGTACATTTCACTTTTCTAAACCCTGAGCACCAAGATCTGCATGTTCTAAAAAAAGACAGTTTGACCATGTTTTTTTTGTAGCAACTTCTGAGAAGTTGAGAGTTCATTCTGACATCAAAGCTGAACACGGGGAACATTTATCATGCTTTTACTGGAGTTGTTAACAGAACTCTTAATGGCGCTGAGAAGATCTGTTTGTTTTTATTTTTCCCTGTTGCTGGACTTTTTTGGACTTAGTTGCTGTCTTTGTCCCTAGTATAGATAACTACTGTCATTGAAAATAATTAAATCCCTTGTACCAGTGCTCTCCCATTTTACCATTGAAAAGCCAGGACCTTCTTATAGAAGCTTTATTACTCTGTTTTCCTGATCACCTTTCCTTATGTGGTGTCAAACAAAGTCCTTTCCTCATTCTTTGTGTTCTTTCATCTCTTTCGGTTGAATCTGTTAGCGCAGCCAGGTTCTACTCTTATCACGCCCTACAGACCTGTTGTGTTTCACTTCATAAAACATCCAGAGAGGCATTAACAGACTTTTTTTGGCTTTTGCCAATACTCTGTTTTCATAACTTTTTATATAATCTCATTGCTTACGAAATTTATATTTAGGAATGTTACAATGATACATTAGTGATGTAGCTACCGTCTGTTTGTTTGTTTTTTAGTTAAAAGTAGACAAAAGGAAGTATCTAATGTAGCAAAATTTAGGAATTTGTTGCAACAGGAAGTTGTGGAAGCAAGCAGTACTGGCAGTTTCAAGAGGGGACAAGTCCATAAATGTATGGGAAGAGAAATAGGCAGTGATTTATCTTCTAGCATTTCCTAATAAAATAGCTGTGGATGCTGGTAGAGTATGAGGAGCACTGGATAAAGTGAGGGTCTTGTGGTATCCCTACATAGTGTTTCCTGTTGCTGTTGTTAAAGACAGTAAACCGGACTAGATGGACCCGATACATCATTTCTTGTGTTCTCTGTCTTTTCTAATGGAGATCCTACCTCTCCCTAAGAAAGATTTATTATTATTTTTTTTTTTAAAGTTTTTCTATTATGCATGTTGCCAAGCATTTCTGTCAGGAGTGTAGAATCAAAGGACATGAAACAGGGTGAAATTCTTGATGGTTCTTTGTTCCTGTGATTTTTCATTTTTCTTTTTCAGACTGTACTACAAGAAAATTCTGTCTACTTTATAAATAAGCTGTACCTTTGTGCCAAGGAAGGAAAGTTACTATCTGCAGTTTTCCTTTCAGAATTTTAAGAGATCTTTTAAAATGTCCTTAGCCTAGCCTTTGAAGACAAATATCAAAATCTCGATATCCTAGTCACTAGGAAGACAAGTATAATACACAGATGATTGAACTTCGTGCTCTCATGGTCCCTTTGTCTACCCAGAATGTGATGTGGTTTTCCGGATTGTCTGGTGTGCAAAGAGCTTCTTGCATGGATATGTTATATAGTCCAGCCAAAAGACCAGTGCCAAAGCTGGGTCATCATTGCCACAACATGGCAAAAAGTGTTGCCCTTAAGGTGTGTCATCGGATCAGATGGCCGAGTCATGACATACACCAATATGGTTAAATCATGCTCTCTTTATTACCCGAATAGCAACATTCTTATACTTTTCGTAGCATGCGGAAGCAGCGCTGTAATTGGTGGCACGGCCGGTGCATGGGGCCAGCACGCGCTAATTCTACTATGCTGATTGGGTCTGCATTGCCCAGAACGCGTGATGCAAAGCATTCTGATATTGGTACTTAGTTTCTTCTTCTGCTTTCTTCCCATACTGGAGGAGCTGATTTTGCAAATTGCAACAATGCCTTAGTTGCCTGATTTTTACCCTCCAAGGTCAGTTCAATAACATTCCCACGGAACCTCCCCGCATTCCTCCCTGTAGCTTGGGTTGCTCATTTCCAGCACATCATGGCCTCCCTGCTGTTTCAAAAAATCCTCAGCAAAGGTGGACATATAGGTACTTTAATCATGGGTACATTTGTCCCAAAATGGTAGGCTATATTGCTGACCAACAGTTTTTTCAGCTTTTAGCATATTTGAATAACAAAAGCAAATCTCTTCTTGAGTAACAAAAGCAAATCTCTTCTTGAAGTGAGGCACTGACTATTTCAGGTAAGTGTAGCAATTACTCATCTTTCATATGTTTAAACATGTGGAGGTTGGGTTCTGGGAGTAACACTTCCTGCTGAAAACTTTTCATGAATTTAATATGTCATGATTTCTGAGAATATAGGGTAACTTTTTGTTGGTGAGTATAGACAGAGTAGATAATTGAGAGTTTATTGGATATGTATTATTGTTTCAATGGAGTAGATGACATTGGCATTGAAGATCAGTGGAGTTATTTATAGCTTGAGGCTATATGCTAGGCAGGATTTGGCAGCTTCCAAGGTTGCAGTTTAAAAACTTTGTAGGCTGTAGTCTAGCTTAAGCACAGGTGTTGAAGAACTAATTAACATACATCCTTTTTGTAGTATTGGCTGCTCTCTGCCAGTGATGATTAAGCTTGTCCTTTTGTATTTGCTTGATGCAAGGTGTTAGGAAACCTAAAGGGTAAAGACGAAGGAGTGGAAAGGGTCACCAAATGAGCAGTGTGTTGATTGAAGCTAGTGTACAATGATTTCACCTTCTTTGGAAACTCAAGGAAGCACTTAACTTGAGTGTTAGATTCCTTCTGTGGAAAAAGAGGGGCAGTTCCAGAGGGTGACTGAGATCCAAGGTAGGTTGAGTAATCCTCTCCAGAGCTATGCCTTTCACCACAAGAATGTCTACTAGCTTTTGGCTCTTTGGTGGGGGGTTATTTGTTTTGTGGGGGCATTTTTTGTTTGTTTTGTTTTGTAGGTCTTTTTTTCTTTGTTTTTCTTTTAAACTTAAGTGAGAAGGGTGAAGTAGTACTGAGGCTTCTTTTCTTGGATTTGATTATTGCAAATATGATGGTGATACACCTCCTCTGATCTGCAAACACCTGCAATGTTTTGAAAGGATCAAAAGTGTTTTTCTCAGTTATGTCCTTTTGATATCCTTCCCGGCCTAGTTCTGCATTTTATCCAGGCTCTGTAGGAATTAGTGTGGGAAGGCTGAGTGGAAAGGTGAGAACAACATGCAAGGTTTAAACCCTGCTAGTCAAGTATTTGATCTTTTGAGCATGAGGCACATGGAAAAATCATCTTGAAGATCACAGGTTGCCTGCAAAGGTGTAGGGTAGGCAACTGTTATTTATAAATAAGGTTTTCTTTAGTATCAGAGCAAATGCATAGGCGATGGACCTTTCTTTCTAAGTAAGCGTTAAGACAAATCATGAGTTTTGAAGTAGTAAGAGACATACTTAATGTATTACAGAGCTGTAAAAGGGTATGCAGTTTGTTGAAGGACAACGGGGTACTATTATTTCTAATTTTAAGAAGTATACAAGTGTTTGCCAAAATATGGCATGTTTGGAATTAATTTTAAAGGGGTTTTTTTAGATGTTAATAAGGCAAGTGATTTCGTAAAATTCAGAAAGTGGAAATACCAGAAATCTTCAAACTCCATTAAGAGACAATGTTTGAAGTTAGGATGGCTTTCCGTTCCCACACTGCAGGCCATAAACAGACTGCCAGTCATTAGAATGCAGATTGGATATATTATAAACAAATAAGCACACACATTTGAGATTGCGTGTATACGTATTGTGCACATGTATCCATATATATGGATACACTGCCTTTAATCCAGAAAGATCGCAGTAGCTTCCTATAAACACATTCGCAAGTTATTGTTCTTAGCGTGAGAAGAGGCTTATCTCTGACATTAACTGTGAGTTTAACTTCGTACTATGCTGCAAGAAGATTTTTGAAGTACAAGATCATGATGTGGAGTTTCAGGTTGCGTTTAGAGTTGGCATAGCAGGGTGAGGGGGGGCCTACAGAGTGTGCAAGGGTCATAATTTTTTGGCACTGAAATTGGAAGATGAGTTTTCTGATACACAGAGTCTCCAGTTTGTAAGTTAAAGCACCAGAGTGATTCTGCAGTTTATTATTTAGTCAGACAAAAATTAAGAGACATTTTGCCCTTTCTCGCTGGAGTAAAAACCTCTTTTTTCATTGTACAAATAATCCATTTAGCCTTAAACAAGTTGATTTTATTTCCATCATTTCTTGGGAAAGAAAAACCCAAAGAGGAGCTAGATTGAAGCACCATTGAGAGAGCTGCAAGGATGTCAGTAGCATTCTTTTACCTAATAGGCAAGTGGTCAGAGTGCACATGAGCTGTTTTAAAGATGTAGGTATAATTGTCCGGTTTGCCAGAAATGATTTGAACCATGTTATACATACTCCAGGGAAGTATGTAAATCATCATGGAATGCTCTGTCTTTTCCATTGATGCCTATTCTACCTTTCTAATGATGTATTTTAACATGCAGCGAGTTAGAGAAATGGTTCTAGAGGCCCGCTGTTTAAAGAGAGGAAATGAGGAAGCTCAGGAGTCATTTTCGCTCTTCTCCATTTCTAGATCAATAGGAGAGAATGGGGAAGACCCACCTCAGAGTATACTTGCAGCCTGGTAATTAAGAGTCTGACTTGGAACACCAAAGACCTACACTGAAGCCCAAACTGTCTCACAGATGAGAATTTGGGTTTCTTGCATCCCGGGTGCTCTAACCTCTGGCTAGAAGAAAAAGGCTAGCGAGCAACATCATCATTTTATGTTCTTCCAGTATTTGGAGCTTTTTTCTTCTTTTTCGTTTTTTGCTTGAAATGTTTGTTTTAAAATTTTCAGTAGTTCTGAATTGTCTAAAACAACCTTTTATGGTGAATAAACTTTGCCAAAGAATCGTGATCATGCAGGTCATTTATTTGTGGTGGTCCTTATAATGCAATGGCAATCTTTCACATGGCGATATTTCCCCACTTTCACCTTTCAACTGATTTGGTGATAATTCCAAAGGAGGTGTATTTTGCATAGAGTCATTGCATACTCTCTAAAACACACATTGCTGATAATAGCTTGTTAAAAGTTCATTAACGCTCCATTCTGCTTAGCAATGAGACATAGTTATGTTAAGATTCAGGAAGTTTTAGCCTTCCTGTTTCCCAATCCTTTTTTTATTTTTCATTGTGAACTTGGAGCATCTTTCAAGTCAGTGAGCATTTGAGATTGTCAAAGATGTTTTCTGGATATGGAAATATCTTAAGGAAATAGAAGAGAAAAGATGACAACAAGAGAAATAAAATCAGTGTATCAGTAGCTCTTCTGTATATTGATCTTCTGAAAGACTCTCTTCTTTGTCTTGCTTGGTTGGCTATTTCTCAACTTGAGAAACAGTTTAGGTGTGCAATAAAGAGTTTAAAATTATATATACTTTCTGTTGACATTTCAATACAGTGAATATTTCTTTTTATGAACTGCTTTAATGTGTCTATGCATTTTGCCAGAGGAAACTATTTCCACTATATTAAAGCAGTAACACCAAATTGGGTGTTAGATTACTCCTGGAAAGTATTCTGTTGTGGGGATATCACAGCTGTTATTAAATGTACCGTAAGTGAAACTGGGTGTAATTCAGATGCTTGTATATTACTGATAGTAAAATAGTAATTATGTAAAACAGTCTAGTTTTTGCTTTTTATCTCTGGGGATATTTTCAGTGTTGTGCATGTAGATTTAGCCTTTTGACTTTCACTAGCATCAGTGAAGTGTAACTTTAAATTTTGCACTAATTTTAATTTCTGCACAGGAAAATTAGGAAATTTTGTGCTAGATAGCAAATAGCTGCTATTCAGAAGATTTTATTGTGCAGGGTGTTTTTAAGCAGTTTGTAGAGTAGGTCAGAACTTGAAGGAGTGTTACATGGGAAAAAATGTGAAATCAGAACTTGTGTCTATGTCAATGCTTATGTCATCTCCCCAACTTTATCACCAGAAACCCTGCACAATTTGACCTTTTCAGAATTTGTCTTGGTAAATAAGCTAATAAATTGAGGGAAAAGGATATCAGGGGAAAAGCAGAAAAATATTTAACTGGCAACTTTGAGCTGTCATAGGTCTAAATTAACAAGCAAGTAACTGTGCAGAAGAGCAAAGGGGTATAATCAACGGTCAGGTGTTGGACATTGCAATGTTCTTGTAAACTTAGTGAAGGTATTTGGGCTTAGTATTCTTTTTGTTGCCAGTTTTTCTTGTGATCCTTCTTCATGTGCTCAGTTTCACTGTTTTTCCTTGAGACAGTTTCTTTCTTTGGACATTTATTCTCCATCGTTCCTCTGTTCATTCATGCTACTCTATTTACTGAGCTAGCATTTTTATCCTAGAGGTCAAAATCTTAGTGTGACACCAGGACCTTTTAGATTGACTTGGCCTGCAATGTGGGAATACACATTTTGAAAACAAATATTCCGTGATGTAAAATTTGAATTTATACTGCGGTGGCACTGCAGATTAGAAGTGTTGAAACACTCTGCTGCTTGACAAGAAGCTTCACGTGCCCCCTCTAAAGTGCTCTGTCCTTGCGATATTTGTCTTCTCACAGATGTTGCCTGTAGTAAAATCTGTCTGCTTTCGGGCAGCCATGACTCTGGATTTTCTCCACTGAACTTTCTCTACTGGACTATCTTCAATTTGATGTCTCCTATACCCCATTGAAAGCTTTGTTTCAATGGAATACTAGTGACTGCTCTTAAAAAGCTCTCCTACAGGGTTTCTATCTTTGTTTTCTCTGTCAGATTTCATAATGTTCCTAATGGTAGTGGTCTTGAAGTTTTGTTTTTCCAAAGTTTGACTCCTACATCTTCTTTGTTACCAATATATATATATTTTTTTGTATGCTCTTTGTTCCTTTTCCACATTTTTTGACATTTACAGGTACCATGAGACGTCATCATTGATTTCTTTCCTTTTGTCTTGTCTTGGAGTGATGCTATCAGTAAACATTAATTCAGCCACCTTTTCTGTGCTGTCTCCTTGAATTAACTAGAATCTCTTATCTCTTACACTTGATCTGATGGTCACTTTGATTTTACCAGAATTTAAATGCATTTCTCAATCCTCCTCCTCCTCCACACAAGACCTCTGTTTATGTCCTTGAACACTGAAAAAGATCATTACTATCCTTTTTCTTTTCCTTAGCCAGTAATTGGTCGGTTGTTGACTTGGACCTCTAAGCTATTACACCCTGAGTTTCCTCATCTGCCCATTTTCTGCATAGCATCTGTAAAGTTCAGCCTTATCCAGCCAACCAAACAGAATGTGTCTCTTCATCTCATACCTGGATCGCTACTTGGTTATGGTCTTGAGTGGATTATACATCGTAGATCAAATTGCTAAGAATTTTGGAAAGGGCATCTGTCCTCTACTCTTCCTTTTACCTTCTCATTCTCTGTTGTCCTCTGCTGTGTTCTGCTTCTGAACTGGATCAAATTTGCTTGTTTTTCTCAGAATAATCCCTTAGCATTTTCAAAGCTATCTACAATCAAGAAAATTTGGCTCTCTATAGCTTCACCATGGTATCATCTTCATCACCTACTAGTATTTTTTAATAGGCACTTTTTTCTGTCTGTATTTGCAAAGCCACTTCATTATTTTCTTTTAAATTTCTTGGTCTCCTCTACCATTGAAAGTTCTTAACTGTGGTGACTTTAAACACTGTGAAGAAACATGTGAGGTGTTGATACGGCCCTATCATATAAGAGAGTATTAGCTCATTGTTCTCATGTGTGTCTCTCTCCATCTAACGTTTGTTTCCAACTAAGGTTTTAAGTTCTTTATTGAGGAAGCATCTTTTCCATTGCATGTTCATCCATTGCCTAGAGAGGTAAGATGCTGATCTATGGCTAGTAATTTTTAACTGTGGTAATTAGGAGTGTAGGTCTGTTGGAGAAAACAATTTCATTAATGTGGCTACTATTACTGTATGCGTAAGTATCTTTGTTGCTGCAGATCTCATCCTCAAGTCATGGTTTTTATATGTTAATCCTTAAAGGACTGTTTTGGATTTTTTTTTGTGTTAAATTATGCCTTTTTACTATTTTATGAAATGTTTGTATAACTGAAGAAATAGCTCGCAATGTCATAGTTCCCCACCACACCTGGGTTCTTAGCAGCTTATGAGCAAAACTGAAAATAACTTCTTTTGTTTTTACATCTTCTTATTTTCTGGTTCACAGAATTAAAAGAAATTGTATTTATCATCCAGAGTCAAAGTAATTCTTTTCATTCCAAGAGAGCAGAAGATCTAAAAAGAGATATTTTAAAACAGGCTGCAGATCTTGGAAAGGTATGTTTAGATAATATAGATTGTACTTTATGTATGTTTTTCCTGCATTTTACTGAAAAATGGTTTTCTGTTATGTCCTTTCTCTGGTCCATTGTATTCCTTTTGGTAATTGTCTTCTGTGTGCTTGTAAGAAAACTGTTTCAATGGGTATTCACTGGTTGTTCACCATAATTTATCACCAAATAATTTTAATTTGAACTGTCTACTTCTTTGTGTAACAACTGTTCAGGTTTGGATGGCATTTGATATAGAAGTGATAAAAAGAAAAACTTTGAAGAATACAGTTTTCCCATGCTACTGTAGAGTGGGTTTTTTTTTTAATTAATTATATTTAAAAAAAAGGTGCTTTTTTTATGAGGTAAACAACATAATCACTCCAGTAATACTTAAAATAAATTTTAGGTGAATACATCATTTTATTAGAGCTGATAAAGATGCTGTGATGTAGATTTTGTCAGAATTTCATTGCACAACTGTAGCATTGTGACAGTAGAGCAGCAATATATGTGGACATTCAAATCCTAACACAAGATTCCCTACTTCTTAAAACAATAGTTTTCCGTGCTTCTCTTGCCCATGTCTTATTAGCTCCCTCCCTTGTGCAATAATTTTAACATAATTATTATATTATATATTATTTTAACATAAATTATCCCTAACCACTCGTTCTTCTGCCACCTCACTGCAGACTGAGCACTCTGCCTCCCACCTGCTGCTGGGCCATGCTGGCCTGGGCGCTGCATGTTATTCAGGTCTGATTTTGAAGTAACTCTAATATGAAATTTTACTTGTAAAGCTTTAGCCTAGAGAGAAGAAATTTTTAAGAGACTTGCATTGAACATTAAGATGTATGTAAACAATGCTTTATTTTCTTTGTCTTTAATAAGAATAAAATTAAAAAAAAAAAAAAAGTAGGAGAGGGATACATACCCTGATATATCCTGCTGTGAGGTTATTGGAACCTACGTTTCACTTCCAGGATGTGTAAAGAAAAAATAAGTTTGGTTTGTCTTGTGTATCTTGGCCCTGAACTGGAGTGCCTAAATTATGTTCCTGGTTGCTTTAGGCTTTGTTTATCCAAGCTTATCAAAACTACTGTAATTAAATCCATTCTAAATGCACTTTTTAATCCCTTAATGAAATCAGGCATGTGAACAGCCTTTGCTCTGTGGAGTTTTACTCTTTCTGAGTCCTCTTTTGGGTTGGGGCAAGTGTTGAGATACAATACATGCTGAGAGGATTATGACTTTAGTTGTTAAAAACAAGGATTTCAGGTGAATTTGCTTGATTGATTGTGCAGAATATGAATGATGAAAAGATCAATAAATGGAAATATATATAGCTTCTATGAGGGAAGAATTTAGGCATGTTTTATGTGAGAGGGGTAAAATCTTTTTTGTAATCAGAGTTACACCTCAACCTTTAGCACACTGAACTGGTTTTAAAAAAGTTTCTTTTGTAATTAAGGAGATTCCTTTGTGGGAATGCTAAAATGGTAATACTTTTCCAATAGTAAGTACTACCTGTTAAACAGCATTCGTAGCATTTTAGAGAAGCAGTGGTGGAATTACATCACACCAAAAATCTCGTACGTGAAATCTGGGAAAAGGGGAAAGCCATTAAAATACAGGAAAAAATGAGTATAGCCAGCATGTACTTGGTGTGTCTTGTTTGCTTTTTGTCAACTCTCAATTCCACTGTAGGCCATGGAGAGGCATGACCCAATAGTACTAATTATTGAGAAGAGACAGAAGATCACTGGAATCATGCCCATCAGCATTTGAAGTTTGCATTTTTCATTAATAAGAGTATATATTAAATTGTTACTTTGAGGTGCAGGAAGCTAAATCCTTGCATTTTAAAGAACAATGACAGTACAAAAACAAAAGACTGGATCAACAATTTCATCAGGTTCTCTTGCCTGTTGTCACAGTACCAAACAGTAGATGTTTAGTCCATAAGAATTCATTAGTCGGTTATTATTTTCAGCTGTTTTAAAATAAGAAGTGGAAACAAGTTGCTTGTTTTTTTTTTTAAATGGCACTAGCATATCTGCACTGCTTTAAAATGAACTGTATCACTCACGTTTATATTTACTTTACATCTTTACAAGTAATTTGTCCATTTCTTTAATAGTGCACTTAAAAAAAAATAATGTGAATTTAATCTATAATTTTGGTCACCAGTAGATGTCAGTATTGTTTTCATGCTTTAAAGCATAATTAGTCGCTATTTATTAAATATTAACCAAAACTCTGAAGTATATTAAACAATGACTAGAACATAGCAGTGAAGAAGATTCCTTAAGATTTTTACCAATTTTCTTAATTTTTCTGAGATTTCTACTTCTAAGAAGCTCTGTAAACTAGACCTTCCTAAGTAAAAACAGGTAAGAATAAGCAGTTTGAGTGTGAAATTGTAATATTTGGGGCTATCTTTCTATCTTCTTTAAAAATTTAGCAGCAGTATTACTTTTTTGGCTATTACATTTAAGACTAGAAAGCAGGTAGAATACTGTTATTGAAAAATGATTGATTTTGTCTGAAATGCTGTTTTTGATGCAGTTAATGCTATTTAATTGCCTGGGATCGTGATATTGTTTTGAAGACAAAAGACTGTGCATTTATGAAAACTGGTATAGTAGATTAGATGCCTATTTTTTTTTATTTTCTTGAGGGTTCTTATATTGAACACCCTCAAGCACTTAATTGTGTTCATAAAGAGTTTATTTTTCCTGAAAAGCCTAGAGATTAAATGGTATCCTGTGTTATTAATGAGAAGAAATATAGCAAATTGGGAAATTAGTAGTATTCATTGCAGAATTTAAAAACCAGTAATGTAAGAATAAGATCTTAGGACCGATATCATCAGTGTCACATTCTTTCATATGAATAACGGATGATGTGATGTATGAACTCTGCTTTACAGAAGCGTTTTAACTACAGTTTGCAGTATTTTTAACATTAGGCTTGCTTTTTTGAGCAAAGTCATGTATTTTATACCATCTCATAGAAATGAAGTTTCACAGATTTAAACTAGTCCTACATATAAAGGGAAATGCTGTTTGTTTCTGACGTCAAGTGCTATTACTGTAGTGATTATTAATATCAGTTTAAATGCAACAAGTACATTCACAAATATGGAAAAGTACATAGAAAACCTCCATACTGCTTGAGTAAATGCTTGCTTCACTTAATGTCTTTATTGAATGTTTGTAATATTGTTTCTTTGTCGGTCTACTAGTTTCCAGTTCAGGGTCTTGAAGTGTTTAGGCTAAGGTAAAAATAAGTGACAAATGTTAGCAGCATCCTGTAGCTGTGTTCTTGTTTATTTAAAAAATTGTGCAAAATCCAATGTCCTGAAGTGAAGCAGAAACAAATATGATCAGAAATCCAGCTGACCTGTGCTATTGGTCTGTGCCTCAGACGTTCAGTCTGTTATCTAACAGGTTCACACTTGCAGAAGGCTCTATTTTTCTGCTTCCAACACTCATTGACCATAACTCAGTGTCCTGGCTGCTGCCTCTCTATAACATGGAAAAGCCTCTTGGTGCCCATCTCAGCTTTGTTTTATTATGCCGTTAGAGTAATGGCCATGGTAGCTATTGTCTATATGCCAATTGTGGTTGAGTATGGCATTATGTGCTTTAAAAATCTGCTACTTTTAATTACCTTGGCTATACCAATGGCAGCATTGCACTATTTCAATAAAAATGAAAGATTTCCTTGTTGAAGTGTTTAAAAAAAAGGTGTTAAAATCTAAATAGCTTGCTTGAATTTTAATATATATATTTACCATATTCCTGTCTGAAATGAACTGTCTCCAAACTGTTCCTGCTCATGTTTTGGCCATCTATGAGAGACTACTTTCAGGGGATTTCTAGAATGTATTTTCTTTTGTTTCTTAATTTACCAGTGGGACATGCATTCCTTTTCTTGGTAAATTAATGTTTTTGAAAGTTCTTCCTAGCTCTACTTCCATGTCTGTTTTCAAATTCTTGGGAGAAGCTAGGTGAAGTTCTGTTGTCCAAAAGCCTCATTAAATACTTCTCTGTTATTGTTTGATACTATTTCCACTCAGAGTACTGACATCCATAGCTCCCAGTATGAGTTCTGGTATCCATACCTCACCTGAAACAATCTTCAAAATACTATTAGGCTGTGATGGAAACAACTGAAAAATGTGCCTAGGTTTTCCTTGGGCTGTAGTAGTAGTTCCCGTATTTTGTTCCTTGTTAGATATGTTGCACAAATGGACAAGCATACTTTCCTCTTCCAGACCTACAACAAACTCTATAGCTATGATTTTCCAATGATTCTGAGTATTGGAGTAGGTCTGAACTGTTCTGCATTTTACCCTTCCTGTAAAACTTACGTGCATGTTAATAAAGCTTTGGTTATAAAATTTAGTGGAAGGACTTCTTGTTCACTGCAACTGAGATGTTTGATCTGTATATTTAGAAAATCTGTATATTTAGAACTATTCATAGACTTAATTTGCTGGAGACCTTTCAAAATTAATACCATCAGTGCAGTGCAATTCCTAATGTATCTGTTGCTTCAGTTTACAGATTTCTTGCTCAAATTCTAGATTCTAGTCTGAAAAACCTTGTTCTCTCCTTTCCCTCCAATAATGGCTTCCCGTGCCATCGAAGCTTATTCCAGCCAAGACTGGTTAGATGATTTATTTCTGGATTTGCAGTTTTAACAAGGGTTAAACAAGGGTATTGAAGTGAAGTGTTGGGCTATGTTCTGTACTGCCCATGCATCTCCATGTGTAGAACAATTTGCCTTTACGGCTAGGTTTTGCACAATATCAGCATCAATCCACTACCCCTCCACCCCCTTTTGTTGTTGTTGTTAGAACAGATCTGTTTTATACATCACTTTAAATTATTTTATTTTGCAGTGTTACTAGATTGCCTTATTTTTTGGTACCACGTTAGTGTACAGATCTATTTCTTTCCTATGAACGGCTTTCTTTTCAGATGCAAGGACTTATTCATGTCAAATTCTGCAGTCTCACAAAATGTGCCTGTTACCTTTAGTTCTTAAAATGTTTATTCCTTAAGATGTCAGAGTTTATCTTGCCAGGTAGTTGACAGTTTTTATTGACTTCATTTATGAAAAACAAGGTTCTTCAGCGCACTTTCTATGTTAGCTTTCCATTGTTTTCCCCTCTTTGTAAAACAAAGATCAGATGGCAGTCTATACTGAAGTTCGTGCTGAAGGTAAGTATCACAGATGTCATGACAGGATCTTGTTTTTCGCTCTGTTTGGCCCAGTTCTTGCTTGTCTTTGGCTGATCAGTGGGTCTCTCCACAGCAAAATGATGAATCTGGCACATGACTGGCAATAGATTGTGTGAAGGTATCTTACTGAGATGACAAGGCCTGCACTTCTCTGTGGTGAGGGCAGAGATGCTGATGGGTACGTGGAGCATCTGACACTCTTACTTCCTCTGGAAGTGAAGTCCATCAAAGGGGTCCGTCATTGACTCAAAAAATTGGAGTAATGGTACTGCAGCAGAAGGGCGGGAAGAAGTTCCAGCCTGTATCAGTGGCCTCCTGAAACCACATAAATTCTTGTCCAAAAGTTTTGATTGTCATATTATCCAATACTTTTGCTCTCATGCTTTTTTTCTGTCAGTATTGCTTCAGATACTACTAAAAGCCCTGGATCGTATGTGGTTTAGCAGTATAAAATGGTGGAAACAAGGTTTCTTTGTGCTCCCCCCTTCCTCGCAGCTGTAGACCTTATTTTGCATTTAGAGAATGAACACCTAAATCGTGGCATACTAGTTTAATTTTCTCCTAAAATTGCATGCTTACACCTTTCGTACTTCAGATTTATTGTTTAAAACACAGAAAACAAATTAATGGGTTAATTTAATAATTTGGACTTGCCATCATTTCTTTTCCAGATTCCTGTATAAAGTTTAGCTGGACCTTCATTTTATCCAGCTTTTTTTCCTCTCTTCCCCTTTGCTTCTCTGTTTTGCCTCACTTCTTTTGTGACATCATCCACAAATTCATATTTATACTTATCTTCCAAATGTATCCATAAAATTTCACTTCTATTATGTGGGTAGAGCTTGCAGTATAAAAACCTTAGTTCTAGTAAGTACGTGCATTTAAGCAGTCTGTGCATGAAGTTCGTATTTCCCCTTCCTTATCTATATTAACATCTATATTTTTTTGTTTTGTGATGTGTTACTTAGTCTGCTCACTTATATTGTGTGGTATCAGCATGCTGACAGGAGCATCACCATATTGGTAACGTAGTATACAGAATATCAGCACAAACTGCTGTTCAGATGTAACTTAAATTAAATTTCTCTCCCGCTTATAGTTGACGCTTCCTTAAAACTGTCCAAGGGAATGAGGAATCATTCCTATCATCCTCATCATCTATTTTTTGAGGATGGCAGGATGCCAAATCAAAAGCTACCCTCTTTTTTTTTTTTAATGGTCCCCCCCTCCCCATTTTTTTTTTTTTAAACTGTCAGGGCATTCTTTGATTGAAATGCTCGCTTCATACCTTCAAAAATGTCTTTCTTACTGTGGGTTCTTTAGTTGCTTTTGCTGCTGCTGAGCTGTAATCTACTTTTAATTAATGGAATGCACTCACTATACAATGTTTAATCTCACTTTTTAAATGGCAGTAAATAACTTCTTTAACACTAAGCAGTTCTCCAGTAAGGATTTGCTTATGTCAAGCAGCAAGACATGCTGTGTTCTGCTAGTGAGCAGTTGTCCATATCTTTATTACTGGTGGGCATTAAACCACCCAGCATTAATCACTGAACACAACCAGCTAGACTGGCTGCCTCTGCAATCATTGGAAAAAGCATTGCTTCTCTGAATTGCTGTCTGGAGGAATCTTTTTCTTTCCAGTAAATGCAGAGGAAAGTAACTTGTTAAATTCTTGTAGTTGGATAAGTTGAATACCTTCTGTTCTGACTCTATAGTAGAGTTGTCTGCTCATGTTCCTTTTCTTTCCTGTTGATTCCATAATGTGCTTTTCATAATGCTTAATTTCTTTTAGGATTTGCATTTTAGATAGTAACTGCTGATTTGGGGACCTCAATATTTGGGTGTTCAGCTTCTGAAATGCTTCTAAACTCTGACCTTTTGAAGGGTGAGGTGCCTAGAAATTCTGAAAATCAAAACTTTTGAAAGTGTCTCTGGAAAAGTATATGAAATTACAATTTGTTTTTGCAATCCTTTTGGCAGTAACTAGACTTTATTATCAGCATAATCAGTGTCTAGCATGTTAACTATTTTTTGCTCGAAAATCTAACCTACACTGTGATGCTAGATGAATATGATCATTTGCCAGTAGTAGGTATTCAGTAGATTTAATGGAATTTAATAGAAGCTGAATAAATCTGCAGCAATGAGATGTTTTAAATGGTTTGGTAGTTACAAATGGCTTCCTCTCAGCCCTGCCTTACATACCATATACCGTTTTTATATAGCTCCTTTTCCCCATGAAAAACGTGATTTCTGCATACAAAAGCCAATGCAGTTCATTGGAGCTGTGGGTCAGATCTTGGGAAGACATGGGTCTGCCGAAATTTCTGTTGCTTTTGCAGAATGGGTACAACTTGCAGTTAAGATAATCCACAGGGACTGTAGTTGGTTCTCATTTCTGCATCATTTTGGAAGGCAGGCCAAGTCAGTGATAATAGTGAAGCTCAAATTTGAAGGTTAGGTTGCTTTCTCACATCTCTGATAATCTAGTACTTAACACACTACAGACTTAATTGTGTGCTAGAAGGGGTTGGATCCCATGGAAAGACAATCATATCTTAAAACAGCTCTGAAGAATTCTAACAAAGACTGTAGAAAAGAAAATTGATTTGTGTGTCTGGACAATGGCCATATCAGCTTTTTGTGTTGCTTGCATGATTAAACAGTGTATCACAGATGCATTATGTGAGTAAATAGAGAAATGAGCGTCAGACATTTGAATCTAGCAATTTGGTGAGCATTAGTTTTCTATCAAAAATGTTCCTATATTTCTGAATTAAGCGCTCTTGAAAGATTACAGTCTATTTTAGTGGATTTGTAACAAATTGAATGTAAAAAATAACTTTTTTTGGGAAAACATTATTTTGAATTCACTAAGTGGATGATGATCATACTGAAAACAATGCGTAGATTATCTGTTCTTCATGAGATGGTGAGACCATGCCGGGACAATACAAGCCTGTACCAGCAACACAGTTAAAAGATTGGGCCTTGGCAAAAAGATACATGTCTTGCTTTAAACTTGATGTTCTTTTATATGCTGCATTACATATCTAAGAAAGGCCAGTACTGTTTTCTTTCAAAATGAAATTGCAATCCGTAATTAAAATTAAGTAATTTAAATTACTAAAATTTCATCATGAAGTTGCACGGGAAATTTTAAGAATTTGAAAGCTCCTATATAAATGCTAAAAAGTGAGGAAAAGCTGTACTAATTTTTATGTTTCTTGGTCTAGTTTATCCAAAATGACACCAATATATCTGAAACCCACTCAGATTTTTTTATACGTGTTTTATTAATAGAAGGCATTTTTGAATCCTTTGTGTCATCAGAAGTTAAGCACAATGTGTGTATTTGTACATATATATTCAGACCTTTGAGTTGAAGCAGGATGCTCTTAAACTCAGTTTAATCAAAGACTGAGAAGTGTTGTAAGTCACCTCAGAGATGACTTACCAAGTCAGGGCAAAATGTGTACATGAAATTGGCCAGTTTAAAGTGATAAAAGCACAGGTGTCTCTCCCAGGATCTTCTACAAAAACCTCTACATAAATAGTAGAATTTGAGTGAAACAATTTTGCCAAGGTATGTCTTTATTAGTGAAGAGTGAGTAAGAGAGAGTGATCTGAAGTTTTTTCTTCCACTGTGGCTGCTGTCTGCTGTGTCAAAATTGCTTAGTCCTCATTGAATTGAGTGCCATATTCACTGCTCTCAAGTGTATGTGAGGCAATGAACCACCAGAATTGCTAAACGGAAATTCACTCTTAAATCAATACTGGTTAAGTTTTCCTTTTTTCTTGAAAGTTCTCCAGAGCATCTATACTAGTACTTGAGATAGGTTTACCAAATTTCATGCCTTGTGAAAGCTTCCTTCTGTTCTACTGTTATCTTCTTTCTTGTTTCTGCCTTTGTTAGAAAATGTATTTTAGGTTTATTTGGTAGAGAGATTGCTGTGGGGATGGATGCGAAGGCCGCTGCCCTGGGTGTCACCTTGAGTTAGCTAGGCAGACGACTGCCTCAAACTCAAGAGTATGCATTACTGTCAGTAGACCTGCTGCATTGGTTGCTTTTTTTTAGGCACCCTTATCCTTAACCTGTTGAGCTAGAAGTTGAGATATAAAAAATCACTAGATCGCTGTCAGTGAAAGATGCTCCAAAATTACTTTTCTGTGAATATAAATCACAGAATCACAGAATGGTTTGGGTTGGAAGGGACCTTAAATATTATCTAGTTCCAACCCCCCTGCCATGGGCAGGGACACTTCCCACTAGATCAGGTTGCCCAAAGCCCCATCCAGCCTGGCATTGATCATTTCCAGGGATGGGGCATCCACAGCTTCTCTGGACAACCTGTTCCAGTGCCTTACCAGCCTCATTGTGAAGAATTTCTTCCTGATATCTAATCTAAATCCACCCTCTTTTAGTTTAAAACTGCTGCCCCTTGTCTTATCACTACATGCCCTTCTAAAAAGTCTCTCTCTGTCTTTTTTTTAAGCGTCCTTTAAGTATTGAAAGGCTGCTATAAGGTCTCCCTGGAGCCTTTTTTTCTCCTGGCTAAACAGCCCCAGCTCTCTCAGCCTTTTTTTTGTAGCAGAGGTGCTCCAGCCCTCTGGTCATCCTCGTGGCCCTCCTATGGGCCCACTCTAACAGGTCCATGTCCTTCTTATGCTGGGGACCCCAGAGCTGAACGCAGTACTCCAGGTGGGGTCTCATGAGAGTGGAGGAGAGGGAGAGAATCACCTCCCTCGACCTGCTGGCCGTGTTTCTTTTGATGTAGCCCAGGATATGGCTGGCTTTCTGGGCTGCAAGCGCACACTGCCAGGTCATGTTGAGCTTCACATCAACCAGCACACCCAAATCCTTCTCCTCAGGGCTGCTCTTAATCCATTCATGGCTCAGCCTGTGTTTGTGCTTGGGATTGCCCTGGCCCAGGCGCAGGACCTTGCACTTGGCCTTGTTGAACTTCATGAGGTTTGCACAGGCCCACTTCTCAGGCCTGTCCAGGTCCCTCTGGATGGCATCCCCTCCTTCTGTTGTCTCAACTTCTTCAGAGAAGTGGAAATACTTAAAACTTGCTGTGAGGCTAAGAACATCACTAGATATTGCAATAAAAAGTTGAAGGCTACTGAGCTTATATTGTTTCCAGAGATTTCATTAAAGGCAGAGAAGAGCAAAAGTAAACTCCTCCATTTGTATGTACGATGTGGAATTTGCAAACCAGACGATGTTAGAGTAGACTTCATAGGTTTTGAAAGGACAATTTTCTAATAATAAAAGAAGCAACAGAACCCCAGAAATAGTTTAATTTCATTTTTTGAAATGTTTTTATGCATTAGTTCTGGGTGAGAAAGGATTTTAGTATTCTGGCTGATAATAGTGAGTAAGGTGGGTTCTTGCTTGAAAGCAAAATCTATCATCAACAGACTTTCTAAGTAAAGAATTTTATTTAGATCAGTTGACAACAATTATTATGGTTTATTATTAATACTTGCATGAATAATAGCTGTGTACTGTATGTCACGTATCTGTCTTCTATATGGTGACTTTTATATGGGATTCTCGCAAACTATGAGCTGTGGAGACAGCCTTTGTGACTGGTTTTTATCCACACAAGTGATAAGCAAGTAAATGGTGCTTTAGTGCAATTTACTGTTGTCATTCTAGGCCATCATCACATTACACGCATCTCTGGTAGCTTTTATTATAATAAACACTTGAAACTCTTTCAGATTTTTCCACATCTTTTTTGTCTTGTTATAAAATAGAACTTACTTTGGAATGTTGGTGATCATTAGCTATCAAAAGAACAGAACAGGTGGATAATTCTAGGGAAGGAAAAAGAAAAAGAAATGCATAATAAATTGGGGAGATCTGTTTTATCTCTAAGTTTCTTCCTCCAAAGCTACACTTTACAATAAGCAAGTTCAAATACTTGTCTTTAGTTTTCAGAATTCTCACTGCCGCTCAAATTAGACTGACTTAAAATTCATATTATTTTATTATTATTTTATTAAATCCCAATTAATTGAAACTATAGTAAATGTTCTGTACTAGCTTATTTAGGCTACTTCTACGTTAACAAGTAGTGTGTCGCAATAGGAGCAAATAGGCAGTGCAATGCAGTTGTTGCTGAGGAGTTGGCACCCGCATTACATCGTGTTTCAAAGGGTTTTACTTTGGACTAGCTCTGATGTGATTTTATGAACTGGAGATCCATTTACAGATGCAGCACTTCCTTTGGGATGACACTAAACCAAAAGATTGTAATTTGTGTGCTCTGTGCAAGAAGATGCAGTGAGTAGGAAAAAAAATGAATGAAAACGTATACTGGACTACCCTAGACTGAATATATGAGGAATTGCTTTGGGTCTAGGTCTCGATCCTCCAATTAGGTTTGAACTTCAGTTAGTAAATATATCTTTTTGTCTAGCTATTAAGATGATAATTTTTCTAGCTATTATCAAAATGGTAATCATTTTGAAGTGGGGCAAGACCTCTGAATGCTGCTCACATCTCAGTAATTACAGGAATGAAATTAATTAGTTTTTTATATTATTCAGTTCAAAAAATCTGGAGTTGACAATTCTGTTAGCAAGCACTAGTTGAAGACTCCAGACTTCATTTTGATGTTTGAAACATGTAGCACAGTCTATATTAAAAATAGATTAAATGAGAAGTATTTTATGTTTTTAGACTTTTTGGGGGGATGTAACTAATTTGTTGACAGATATTTTGATTTTTTTTTTTTTTTTCCACCTGAGTGGTTTGGGTTTCCTGAGTCTTCTCATGTCCTGGTCATCTGAATAACGATTTATTCAGGTTTTCATCTACAAGATTGGAGGCAAGTGTACTGGTGTCAACACACTTTCTGCTTCTGGTAGTGGAAAACATAGTCACATTTAAAAATTCCTTGTTGTATGGCTGTTTTTCAGTTTGCTGCAGGAGGCCTGTTCGTACTAATATTTGAGGAAAATCTTGTGGTGTCGTGAACATAATGCAAACCAAATGAACACTGATGACTGCTGAAGCATAGTTGCTGGAGCAATTATTTTTGCATCCAATTATTTTTGGATCCAAAAACGTTGCTGGGCTTTTTACTGATTTTCTAATTGTTGGAGCTCTAGGCAGCATGTTAGCAATTGGCAACATTGTAATAAGCATGCTGAAATTTACTCAAGCTATTGTTGAAGAACAGCCTAATAAAATCAAAAAATCAATGGCTACCAGCATCTTGCCCACACGAAAAAGTTACAGTGATGATAATTATTGTTTTTTGAGACAGAAATATGTTGTTGCAGAAAGCTTTTTTTTGATGACGAAGTAGTTGTAAAGTCAATCCTTATGCAACAAACTAACTGCCTAAAAAGTTTTTTCACATACAAATACTTACTGCAGCTGTTTTCCCAGGCATTGAGCTGTTGGTTCTAGCATGTGGGCGCTCAGGACTCAATGCTTAGGTTATGTATTCAGGTATACTTTGATGGCAGCTACATTGTGTTCTGAGGATTTTGATATAATGTACAGTAGGAAAATGAATAAAATTACTTCTGCTTCATTAAAATTCTTCCTTCTTTGTGCCTCTTACCTCAAGTTATAGTCAGGAACACTTCAAATCACTTTCTTAAGTTGCAGTTATTACCTCCGTGTGATTGGGTAAATGCTTCTATCTTTCCTTTAATGTAAGATCATCTGATCCAGACATATACACAGCAGCTTTGTCTTGATTTATGAAAGCAGCGTGCTGCCATGGCCTTTCCCTGAACCCTTTGAAACTGCGCATAACGTTTTAAGAAAACTTGGTACATTTTCAGAATGATAACCAGGCATCTGAGAGTAGAATAGAAGCAGGGATGAGAGTGACTTCTAATATTTAGATTCAAGAACCAGAATTTATGATTCCAGTTCTGCTGCTGATTTACTGTGAAACTGAGCATATCGCTAGCATCCCTGTACTTCAATTTGCATAAGTAATACTAAATGATTTTAAAGATACTTTTTACACTTTTTTTTACATTTACATTTTTACGCCATACATAATTTAAAGATATGAGGCTGCACCAATGTTTTTGAATTGCTTTGAAGATGTGGATCTAACTCCTTTACACATTGCTTAGTCTTTGTTTGTTTAGAATTTACAGCTGTAGTGTGTGACAGGTATTGCTGCCCTCAATGTGCTGATAGAGCAGGTGGCATTTGGGGCAAAAGTGTTTACACTTCATTTCAGGCCACAAGAGATTCCATTTTTTGTTTTTGCCTTTTTAAAGTCAGCGCAGTTGTGCAAGTGGAGAGGATGGTTTCTTGGTCATTAAAAGTGATTAAATTATTTTATTTACATTATATATGGCATAAGTCAAATTTAAAGAGTTAATCTCTCTGAAGGCATGTGGGCTCTGTAATTGTGGAAACAATGGTTTCAAGGTAAAGAACATAATGAATACAGCACAGGGTATAGATGTTGTAGGAACCTGAGCATTTGCAGGAGAGTTTTTGAGATGCACAGAGACAGTATCTAACTTCCTGTAGGCTTATCACTACTTTGAGTATCTAGCCATCCTCTATAAGCCAGCCTGTACATGCCCTTTTGCTTCCCAAAGCTGATAGCATGGACCTTTTGCCTTTTTTCTGTCTTTGTACTGAAGATGGGATAAGTAAAATGAATAGGTCAGCTTATTTCTACGAGGTTCAGAGTGAAAATACATCGAATGAGAAGGGAAAAGCAACAGAGATAATCCTGGTGGTGTTTTGTTTGTTTGTTTGTTTTTTGGAAGAGGCTATCTTATCTGTACAGATCTTTTAAGCATCTCACTTACTAAATCAGAATTGATGCACTGTTAAGGATGAGTTAAAAGAAATGTATTTTCGTGTTTTAGAGGGAGTTGTGTAGAGAGAGAAATAGAGCAAAAATGTCAAAAAGAAAAGATACCTTCCAAAGTATCAGGTTAGTTCAAGAAAGAGTTCTTTTTCTGTATCATTACAGAAAAAGTATTTGATCTGCACAAAGGAAAGAGGTTTTTTGTTAAAGGGGAGATACCCAAGTAAGTGATACAGCTTCTTAAGTCATGTAGTTTACTTTATACCTTTTAGATGGAAAAATGTCTTAAATGAATACAGCTTACACTAAAGGCTGAATATAGACACCGAATATGTTGATATTAACTGTATCTCTGTCCAGCTCCTATTGCACATGAAATACATGGCCACATACAAACACTAGCATAACTGTAGGGCTTATATGCATGTAAAAACAGATGTTCATGTAAAGACAGGTTGTGGTGGTTTTACCCAGCTAAATAGCTGAACTCCACCACAACCGCTCTCTCACTCCCCCTCCTCAAAGGAACAGGGGGAGAAAATACGATGGACAAGGGCTCAAGGGTTGAGATAAGGACAAGGAGGTTGCTCACCAGTTACTGTCACGGGCAAAACAGACTCAGCATAGGGAGATTAATGTAATTTATTACTATCACTAGTGGACTAGAGCAGTGAGAAACTAAAAGCAAACTAACAACACCTTCCCCCCACCCACCCTCTGCTACCTCCTCCCCCCGAGCAGCGCAGGGGAATGGGGAATGGGGGCTGCGGTCAGCCCACATCGCTTCGTCTCCGCCGCTCCTTCGTGGTCACTCTGCCCCTGCCCCAGCGTGGGGTCCCCCCACGGGATGCCGTCCTTCCCGAACGGGTCCTGCGTGGGCTTCCCACAGGCTGCAGCTCTTCAAGAGCTGCTCCAACATGGGTCCGTACCACGGGGTCCATCCTTCAGGAGCAAACTGCTCCAGC
>VXAL01007467.1:17865-39159 GCA_013399475.1 Chauna torquata | reverse complement strand
GCAGGTCCCTTTTGGAGCTGGCTGGAGTTGGCTCTTCTCTGACATGGGGCAGCTTCTGGAATCTTCTCACAGAAGCCACCCCTGTGGCCCCCCTGCTACCAAACCTTTACCACGTAAACCTAATACACAGGTTTATCCTTTTACCTTCCTATCTGCAATCCCATAAGAGAACATTTTTATTATTTCATCATAAAGTGTATTTAGACTGTAGTGAAACACCAGATGTTGATCGAACTGTTGCTAACATTTGCCACATCCACTAAAAAGCTCCGGACTTCTTTGGTTTTGCAATAGATCAAAACTGTAGCCAGAAGCAAATTTGATAGATCGGCTTGAACTGGAACCATAAATCAGAACAGCTGACATTTTAGATGCAGCCAGATAACCTGTTCCAAATTATTGGCATGGTTTCTTTTCAATTTGTGTCATTCACAATAACTTAATTTAAAAACAACAACAACAACAAAGCAGTAGATAGGATTGCATTAACTCTATCAAAAATAACTGAGAGAGACAGTTATTCTTTGGAATGAGAGATGTTTTCTTTAGTGTATGAAATTTGGAAGTTTTATGTATTTTCTAGTTGCTATGCTTAACTGCTCTTAAAAAGGATTTAAAGCAAACTTGACGTAGTCAGCAGGACGTGTAAACTTTATCTTACAGTGTTACTTAGAGAATAAACTATTTTTGTGTTTAAATGTGAATGTATGCCAATCCCATTGACATAAAATTCATGAGGAGCATTGAGCAAACAAAAAACGACTGGCACACGCGTGGTGTAAGTGGGAAGGAATTAGACCCTTGAGAGATCGAGGTGGTTTGTCTTAGGAGCTGCCGAATCCGCTAGCCTGGCCAAGGTGAGGCTGCCGCAGCTCCGTGTCCTCAGGCACAGCCAGTAGTGAGGCCAAGCTTGTGTTCCCAAAAGGTACGTGTACATGCATCCACGCGTGATCCACGTGGACATTCATGGTCAGCCGCGTGGATCAGCCCAGACAGAAACAACACACTGCGCGCATGCACACTATGGATCCTCCCAGAAGCTTTAGACCCTTGGTCTGTCCCACAGTTGACTCCTATACCCCCTGGTCTCCCAGCTGCCTCACACAGAGACGTACACTTGCACATGGGTCTTTCCAGGAGCTGGTGCAGACTTACAGCCCTACCAGTAGCTGGCCCCTGCTCCCAGGAGGCTATCCAGTAGCTGGGACCTCCTGGTTCCTCTAGAAATTGCCAGGTTCCTTGGTCTCTCCAGTGTCTGCCCCAGACTCACAGCTGCTCTAATACTTGTGTCCCAGGCCTCTCCTCCTGCTTCTCCTTCTAGCCCAGCTTGATGCTCATGACACCGACATGCACCCCCACACAACGTGCATGCACCCCCCTCTCCCCAGGTGCTAGCACAGACGTGGACCCTTGTGACTTGCAGTCTCCCTTCCAGTTGTGGGTGCTTGCACCTCCAAACACACGCACATGCACACAGATACCCAGTGCCCAGGAAAATAGTTAGAAACGAAGTTTAATGAGAAGATAGGACAGGCTGTGGTGATCAGCACAGGGCACAGCCAGACAAGCATCCTGACAAGCAATCTATTTCAGCTGCCCAACCGCTTTTTTCACTTCTTCTCTGTGTTAACCCACACTCATTTCTCCTCAAAGCACTCTGATCTGTCTTTTTCACGGCCTTTGGTTTTTCCCCTAAGCATCTCATAATAAGTTTTCTACCCTAGTAAAATGCTCTTACCCCAAGTCCTGTGATGAACCCCACCCATACCCCTGTAGGCAGTAACCCCCCATCAGGCTATAAGGCAAGTGGGAGCCTTTCCCTGCAGGTACCTGCTGGGTGCCATACCTGGGCAATGTGGCCGATGGCTCCCCTGGGGAAAGCTGCATCAGGGTGCTCAGTTTTCTCTGATTAGGTTTTTGGGGTTCCTCCCTTGTCACTATTCCTCTGTGCTTCTTTGTGTTTATGGAGACGAGCCTTTAATCACATTACCTAACAGTCTGCGTGAGGGAAAGGTGGGATCATTTGCCTGCTAGTGGTAAGTCATTTGTGTTGAAATGCTTTAACACCACCAGTTCTTTATTAGGTTAATTGTTACAGTGGACTATGCTTGGCTGGTGATGGAGTTTAGATAAACTGTTTGGGAGGTTAGGCTTCTCTGGCAGGAAGATTTTTGCTTCGATACTAGTGTAATTGCCTAACCTAAAGGTTTTAGTCATTTGTGAAGCCATTGTGACTCTAATGATGCTGCAATAGAGAATTGTACTTGTAAATGAACAGGTAATAATAAATCAGTGGAGTAAGATACTGCCTATATACTGTGGCTTGTATATATCCCACTTTTTACATGTATGAACAACTGAATAAATTATTCTATTTGGTTTATCAGTGGGCCATCTTTAAAGGGTGTTTTCTTGGGAACTTTCTCCAGAATTTTCTGATAAACATCTTGACATGCCACACCAAAGAGATTTCAAGTAAAAAAAGAGCAAAAAAGTTGTAGGAACGTTTTGGTTTCTAGGATGCTTTTTTAATTTTTCAGTATGAAAAATGTTACCTCTTCATCTTGATTTTCGTTTAAACTGGTGAGTTTTTGTCATGATCTTAGCCCAGTAGTACAAAGCTGAACTTAGCAAAGTTAAGACTATTACAACTCTCACGTAAACTGTGTAATGTGACTGTCAATAGAAGCCTCTGTAGAATACCCCACGTTAATTATATCTTTCTTTGCAGTATGAGATTTTATGGTAAGATCAAGAAATGAGTATGATATATTGCTTAATTAATTATATGGGATTTATGCAAAATATTTCACTTAAAGTATATTAGCTTTACATCTAATACAGAACTAAGAAATCACAAGTTGTAAGAAGCACTTTTTCTAAATTGTAGGTCACCTCGTTTCATAGCATTCTAAGTCATCTATTCTACAGGGCTACATGCTGGTAAAAGTAATGAAGAACCAAGTAGTCATTCCAGAGTGATTTTTTATTATTATTATTTTATTTTTTTTAAGATTAGTTGGTGTTTAGGGGAAAAAAAAGTATATTATTTATGTTTAATTAGAGTGTTTTTATTTTTCATAAAGGAATTACCTATGGTTCTGCTTATTCATCAGATGGACAGGCATGAAGGTGCATGGACCATATTACCATTAATGAGAGAGTAAGTGTTATTTTCAGATTTTTTTTTTTAATAAAGAATGTAAATATGGATTACTTTTTTTCTTTTTTTTTTTTAGAAACAACAGTTTTTGGATCAGAGTTGCTACCTTGTCTTTTCACTTTCTTGCTCTTATTTTTTAGTTTTCCAAAGCAATTTTCTGTTAAATTTCATTAAATCAGAGAAAGATATTCTAGATATAAGAACAGTTACAGAAGAAATAATATAATGTAACCGAACAACTACCTGCCTCAAATAGTTACGGGTTTTAAAATTATTAGAAAACTAAAGTAGTCAAAAGAAATACCATTTTTAAATGTGTATTTGCCCATTTGCTCACAGTGTAAGGTGTGAGGTACTTCAGAACCTTTGACTTTTCAGATTACTTGGCTGAATGAAGAGGATAAGTAATTTTTAAAAAATAAGTAATAAATAATACTTGTATTGGGTTTCTATCTTTTATTGCTCACAGTGTTCCTAAGAGGTAGTATTCCTCTGTAGAGGAAAGGTGTAAGTTTTGACATCTTTTTAGAAGCTTGTATGGTCAGTTTTCATCTTACTGTGGTAAGAGGACACAGCGATTTTCAAATATCTTCTTAGCTTATGCAGACTGCTCCAAGGAAGACTTGCTGCATTTATATGGTAGTATGTTGCAAACTGTTAGGAAGCAATGATTCCTGTTTCATTCAGACAGTCCTAAAACTCCAGGGTACTGAAGGCTATCCTTTGCCTAAAATTTGCCTTTGAAATTGATGCCACGGGCTGTGCAGCCTTTTGAGGTTTAGTTTAGTTAATACCATTGTTCCTCTGATGAGCCTTTATTAGAGAAACTCAGAAGGATGTTTTTTGTTTTGGTTTGGGTTTTTTGTGTCAGACTGATTTTATAGGACAGGATTTTCATACTCTTCTCTCTTCTGTTGTCCGTTGCCTTCTGTATGAGCAGAAACATGAAAATGGTGATTATATAGTGGCTGTCTTTATGTTATATGTCAACTGTGAAAAGATGCAAAAGGAGAATTGAAGTAAATTAAAAAACTGGAAGATAATATTCCAACTATGTCATCTTTGTTTTTCCTTCTTAGCTCCTCTTTCAGTGACCTAATGGCTCCTCTTCTGAATTGTCTCAGTGACAAGGTTTACAGATACAGCTCTTATAAGATAGCAAAACTCAAAAGCAAAAATACAGATACTCGTTTGTGTGATAAAGTAGAAGAAATTTCTTCAGGAATCAAAAAAAAAAAAAAAGAATCTTAATTAGAGGATTTCTATCTTGAAGAGAATTCTGGAGTGTTAAGTTCCTTGTGTCTGTTTCTTTTACAATTTTTAGCAGAATAAACGCATACAGTAATTTAGAAACATGTGCATGTTGGGGGACTTGTACTATTTAGATTTTTCAATATAAAGAAGAAGAAAAATAGAGCAAGAGATTCAAGGGGCTCCTGTCCATTCTGCAGGAGCTGACAATGCTAGGAATTGTGATATAAAATGCGTTCTTATCTGAAAACTGCTTTCAGAAGAATGGCTTCCCCCAGTTCCATAGCTGTCATCACTTTTAAGGAGGCCTCTAAACTGTTATGAAAATTCTTAGTTTTTACTTCTTGGGCAGAGTAGTTAACTTGGACAAAGTATTTACTTTCTGAAGTAAAAAGTAATCATAAGACATCCACTGATATATAAAAACATGGGGGTATCTGATACCCATTCAAGTAATTGTTTGGCAGGTTTGTAGAAGGAACAGCTATGACGTGCTAAATTAAATAGTTTTTTCTCAGCTGATTATGTTTTGTTTGTTGCCTGAATGACAGAAGTGCCTAGCTTTCGATGTTGAGAAGACAACAGGTATATGCTTTTACAAACTGGAAAGATGAATGTATTGTGAGTTGTTCTAGGTATTATAGTTCAGCAAATCAAGTGTCAAAAGCAGAAAACAGTGAATAATCAAATACCATTGCAAGACACAGAGGAAGGATAGCTCTACAGGAATATGATTTATCCCAGATGAAAAAAGAATGAACTAGTTTAGCACCAGGCAACCATCGGTGCTTCTAGTATATTATTTGAAGACTCATAGATGCAGATGTTGCACGTTCTAGCAGAAATAATTTTCAGCCAGTGTCGTGTGTTGTTTGTTTGTTTTAAAGAAAATATAGTTCCCTAAAACATAAATGATCCTATCACCCTATTTTACTTATTTTTGCTGAGTTACATTTCTGCTGTTTATTTTAATTGCTGGTTTTATCAGTAGACTGTGCTGTAGTGGAAGAAGTCTGTGATGTTTATAGAAGCTAATTTCTTATCCTTCTCAGATGATTTCTTTAATTAAATCAACATAAAAACTATGAGAAGGAAACTGGACAATTAAAGATTGTTTTTTTTTTTTTCTGGCATTAGAATGTCATGAATTGTTAAGGCTTTTGTTGTTGTTGTTGTGGAAGAATTCAGTTGGGAAGAGTGGAGAAATAAAGGGTGAAAATTTCCTGAAGGAGTCAGGAAATCTGCATCAAGATTAGTGTTAGCTGTGAGGAAGGCGGGGAGTGCCTTCAATCTGTGTAGTTTAACTGTATTGAAAGAGCTAGTGAAGTTTTTAAGTTGGGTACAATGATATCATCAGTGTCAAACAGCCGTGACATAACGTGTCATTAGGCAGTTTCGGTATTATTGCAGTGTTAGATGCCCAATAGCAAGGCTCTTTGGAAGAAAGTTGAAGTACAAAGGGGGTGGTATCTTAAACTTCTGAATTCATGGATTGCTATACCTGTAGTACATATGTATTTTTGAGTGGACATTCTTTATGAATGCCTATTCCTTTCTTTTTGGAATAACTAGTGCTATATAAGTAGATAGCACCAGAGGCAATATCTTTATCCATTCCCTGCAGTGCTTTGATATGTAATTCTATGTTGATAGTAAAAGTTTCTGTGTAAAGGAATAATTAATTGCAAAGTACTTATATTTGGGGAGTGGGGGTTGAATTCTGTTCGTAAGCCAGTTTAGTAGTAAAATGATCATTTCTTTTTTTTAGCTTCTCTGTTGCCTATGGTAGGAACTCCTCATGGATTTTCTTCTGTGAAGAAGATACAAGAATACAAGTTGTAAAGCTGCTAGAAACACTTGGAAGATTTGACGCCTCTAAGGTGAAGTAAAAATTTAGATATTTAACTTTCTTTTAAACGTGCTTGACTAGGTTTTTAGATGAAACACAGCGGGGAATCATTTTATTTTTAAGTACAAAAGTATAAATACAGAATTTTAGAATTCAGTGTTAATGGAACAGTTTCTGTTGTCGAGAATTCAATTTAGTAACACTGCTTGTATGGCTTACATCTTTTCCAAAGCTTGGAGCTGTATCCAAACAGCTTAAAATAGAGGAACAGATTTTTGATGCTGAGGCTGAGAGTGAACAAGGTATTTAATATGAAGCACCACGTGAACATGTCTAGCTGTTGAATAACTGTTACAATTGAGCAGAAGAAAAAAAGAGTCCTTCTGTGGGTATCCCAGAAATGATGTAGCAGCAGTAGAAAGATGGATATAATCTGCTGTGTTCCCCTCCCCTTTTTCCTATCTGTCATCAGTTCTGATTAGTATCACCAGACTGATACTAGTCTAACTGTCTTTGATCTAATATGGTAGGGTATTTTATTTACCTTCTCATTCTGAACTGTGTTGGTGATAAGAGAGAAGTAAAACCCTTACCCACTGGAAAAGCAAGAACACTGAAAGACTTGCAGAACAAAAGACATGCAGTCACCAAGGAACAAAGTTAAATTTGGCAATGCAACTAGTAGGAAAGCTGCTAATTAAATTTAGAGTTCTCAGTGGTCAGCAAAAAAACCTCAGCTTGATGTCCTTCTTTGGCCTGGAATAAAAGAAGCCAAAATCTCTTGTGAGAAATATGCTGTCTCTTTATTGTTACCTTGACTAAGTATTGAACTCTGCTTCAGGTCTCATTTTAGCATATCTAGTTCTGTTGCAGGCACATGGCCTTGTCGTATTTTCACACAGTTCTTTTCTAAAATAACAATAATTTAGAAATGTTATGTTTTTAATGCACTGTCTTCAAAATGGCCTATTGAATATTTTCAGGCTTTTCAGTGTCCAGTGATTTCTGTTTCAGAAACATCTAATTGATGTTTTCTGAACAGAAACATAAAATTTATTCTAAATGC
Source organism: Chauna torquata (assembly GCA_013399475.1). NCBI lineage: Eukaryota > Metazoa > Chordata > Aves > Anseriformes > Anhimidae > Chauna > Chauna torquata. Next base: position 31,830 of record VXAL01007467.1, on the reverse strand, counting down.
TGCTCACATGCCAGTTTTAATCTCTCCCTTGCAGTGTGTATAAATCCTATTACAACAACAAATTATGTTCTAGCCTGCCTTTAAAAGGAAAATAAAATGTTTTGCTTTTTAACAGTGATGGTCATCTTAGTGTAACAGTCCATAACTGATTCCTTATATAAAGTAGTAGTCCATTGCTTACATAATTTCAGATGAGCTAAACCAGAATGAGCTCATTCATAATTCATTCTGTCATGTCAGCAGTCTGCATAATAAAAAGCTGGTATACATTAATCACAAAAGGTCTACAAGGGGCATGTGAATAGCTGATGAATCTGCAGCTTTTCAATCTCGATGTGTAGAGGTTAGTAACGGAACTATTGAGAGTGATATGAATGTAATGTGAGTGAAAATAGATGTGTTGAAGCACTATAAGAGACCATGGAGGAATATTAAGAGAATGAATGACCTGTATTGATAACCAAGGATATTACTGACTGCAGTAAAACCAATAAACAGTGAGGAATATCTGATTTACATAAAGACCTCAAGGCCAGCACTCAGTTGATGAGTTGTGTCTGAACATAAGGAAACACTTTTTTACTGTGAGGGTGACCGAGCACTGGCACAGGTTGCCCGGAGAGCTTGTGGAGTTGTCCCTGCTTGGAGACCTTCAAAAGCCGCCTGGACGTGGTCCTGGGCAGCCTGCTCTAGGTGGCCGTGCTTGAGCAGAAGGGTCCCTTCCAACCTCAACCCCTCTGTGATATTATGATTTAACAAACAATTGATTCAACCCGTGCTTTCACAATGAGATACAACAGGAAGGTTAAACCAAATTGTGTGTGCCATTCCTCTTCCTATCATCCTAATAGGATGACAGACTGCAGCCCCAAAGACATGCAGAACGAGTAAACCAAGCTGATGGGCGCAATGACTTAATAGCTGTTGATACCTAAAGGATATAAAAGATGTCTAAAGAACAGTTTGTATTTGCAAATTGTGAGAGCTCAAAAGACAGTGAGGTTGTAACAGCTGAAATCACCTGTCCACTGTGTTAGACGCAAGTCTTGTACAGATGAACTTGGCATACCTGTCTTGGGATTTGTGAGTAAGTGGATACAAGAGCAAGTGGTTAGAACCAACTTGACTAGCAAGCTATGTAAAGTCACCTCCGCCCTCCCTGAGGTGTGGTATTGAGTTTTGTTGCATCAAATTCCTCCAGATATTCTAAAGTTCTAAAAGCTTTGGAATGTTCTTAGTAAATGTAGATGCTTTTTGCCAGTTTTGAAGCACAATATATTAACTGGTCCTCTGGATGGTAATTATCCATAATGCAACAAATCCCCTTTTTTTTTTTTCTAAAAAAAAAAAAAATCCACATTTTTGCCTATATGCAGTTTGATTACCATCATTCCTTATGTAAATTACTTTATAAGTTCCTTATTATATAACTGATTTCATCTTGTAAAGCCAGCCTGCACAGATCAACTTGTCCTACATATCAGTGTAGTAAATAAGCAATATTGTGAGCAAAAAGGCTTGCATAGTATCAGCTGTAAACTGGAATGCCTTCACTCTGATTTGTGGCTTAATATTGCCAGAAACAATACTCTGTGAAAGCCTGAGGAGGATGTATTTATGGGTTTAATTTTCTGTATTTTATAGAGAAAGGAAAATATAGTTGTTTTCTAATTAATAGATTGTTTTCATGTAAAAATTGGCATACAGAATTAGGATAAGTAAAGTTTTTATTCACTTTGTAGCACAACAGAATGGTGGTCCTGCAGATGGTACTGTCATATGAAAATGTTAATATTTATTACCTATTTTTGAAACCGAATAAAGTGGTTGTGTTTCGAACATTTTGAAATCTTGGAGGCCCTAGAAGTGTTCAAAAATGTTTTTGCACAAATGCTTCTAATGAATTACTTTGATTTTTTTTTTTAAGGTCGTCACTTCAGTGCATAAAAATTAGTATGTTTGCCCATTTTCTTTCACCTCCCAATATTTTTTGTTTCTAAATCATTCCACTGAGCGCTATTGTATCCTCCCAATAAAGGAAGGAGAAAACAGGATCTGTTAGTATTGAAGCTATAAATCAAAAGCTGAGTAAGTAGGTACAGGGAGCAGCTTCTATGAAGTTGATTAAAAAAATGGTGGAAAAAGTCCGCATCCTTATCTTTTTCCTATATTAGATAGCACGCATTTACCTTTGGCTGTTTCCTCAACAGATCCCTGAACAGCACTCAGCCTCAGGAGGCACGTGGGAGTTATGAGAGCAAACAGGTTTTCTGCATTTGTTACCTGAAGAAGTAACTAGTTGAGTACAAGCTGTATCCAGTTCAGTTTTACTGACAGTAGCTGATCAAAGTAGAGGAGGGAAATGTGCAGAATTCAGGGGGAAAGCACTCAACACCTCACGTTCATATGCATACATATGCAACCTATGTTATGCTTGCATCAGTCCCTTGGAGCGTCAGCATTCCGGGCAGGGGTGGCATCCATTTGCTTCAACTCATGGTTGCTTATATGGGTCCTAGCCACGGGCTGGCCACACCAGACGATCGTTGCAGAGGTGGTGCTCTTGAAGCAGACAGCATCCCATAGCTATGACTCAAGTGTGCATGGCAACAAGTATCCCCAGCAGCTTCCCGTGTCTGTCCTTTTATTGCCTTCTGGACAGCCAGGTGGTTGCCAGGCTGAACGTCCTATGGGGCGGTCATGCTTGCATGCTGCTGCCAGGCTCAGCCAGTCGGTTTTGGCTGGAGATGTGTCCTGTGCACGCAGAGCTCACTTCTCCTATTTGCTGACTCACCTTGCATTGGCCGAATCTGACGTGTTCTTCCGCGTTTACTCTGTGCAGGTATAAAATTTAGCACAATCTGTATAGCAACATCTGCTTGGAGGTAGGAAGGTGGCTACTGAAAAGGAAGATCCTCTCGGTGTTAGACATTTTGGGGGGACAAATGTTTTGACAGTACTTTTTCTTGAACATTTTCCCTTTTGTCTCAAATTTAGTGTGAATTATATATTCACCTTATGTTAAGTGTGTGAACCATGCTAATGCCAGTTGGGTATTTTTCATTGTTGCTGACAGCTGCCCCTTTAAAGGCGGGGAAAAATCAAATATGGTAGGGAATATGGAGAAAGAGAATCTTTTGTGAAAAAACAGTCACCCGAACTTTGAATCCATTTTAGTGATGAATTTGTAATTGTCAGGAAAAAGACAGTCTGAGTTACTGTCATAGCACAAACAGCTCCACATTTGAACGATTTAATATAACTCTTAGGGTGACTGAGAATTCTGTTTCATCATTTGTACATGTACTCATGAAAAACAGTTTTTTAATATATATAAAGTGTTTTATTATATACATATTTACATTCATTGTAGTCCTTATTCTGCAAAAAAAAATGGGGGTATAGTTGTTTTGTTCCATTCTAAGCAGAAATATTAGGACAACTGACAGTAATGTTAAAGAAGTATTCATGTTGCTTAAATATTTTCAGATGCAGCAGAATCTTAAACATATTAAAAACTAATAATAATAATAATTGATTTTTTTACTTTATAAATGCATACTTGAGACCATCTTCACTTAACTGTTTCGAAGGTCAAGGTATTTAAAATATCTTTGCTTTTTAGGCTCCCTAGTGGAGAAGGGTATAGACAGATGGAAATTCAAAATGCACTGCATTCAGGAACCTTCCACACACCCAATGCTTTTGAGCGTCCTATCTAATCAGTAGTCGCTTTGGGTGGTCAAAGACTGGAACAGGTTCCCCAGAGAGGCAGTGGAGCCTCCTATAGATATATTCAAAACATGACAGGATACAGTCCTGGGCAACTTGCTCAGGGTGTCCATGCTTGAGCAGGTTGACTGGACCAGGTGACCTCCAGAGGTCCCTTCAACCTCAACTGTTCTGTGATTCTGGGATTCATTGTTCTTTGAACAGATGGAATCCAGGGTATATACTGTAGTTTGAAAATACAGTGTGCACCTGAGCTTATAGAACTGCCTTTAGTTTCATTTCTTAACAAGCACAAAATTTTTGTCTGGATTATTGTAAACAATATGCTTCCCTTGTTTTTGTTTTCAGGTTTGCTTTATTCAGCATGAATGCAGTCATCATCTTCACTAAAAGGATGCTGTAGATGAACAAAATTGTTTCCTATATTCCTTTACAGGAGTGGTTTTTAGGTAAAGCATTATATGATGAAGAATCTACAATAATTCACCACTATGCCTTTGCTGAAAATCCAACAGTCTTTAAATTTCCCGATTTTGCTGCTGGTTGGGCACTTAGTGTTCCACTTGTTAACAAGTAAGAATTGAATTTTTCATCTCTTCTTAATTGTTTATTGATAGTAATTAAGTTTTGAATTTATACATTTTTTCTGGTTGCTAATCAATATTATTTTAATGAGTTATGATTTCATATGGATTAATATTTTCTATAAAAGATGAATGTGTGCCTGCAGTGCGCTTGAACGTCTTACTACAGATCATGTAAATATGCAAAGTCAAATTTTAATTTTGAGCTGTCTTTGAATGCTGATTGCAGCATAGCTAGGGCAGGCAGCTTGGGTTGTACTCAATCAGTGCAGGATGACCACTTAGCTATTTATCTGACTTCTCGCATCAGTTTTGTAGCCTACACTGAGCTCTTGCTGTTGCCACCTTTATTATAAGCATCCATGCCAATACATGTAAGTCTACTGTAGTTTGAGGATCTAAAGTACATAGCAAGACATCCAGCTAGGCACAGTAATGTACAACTAGCTCTGGGTTTGCCTGCACAGATTTTTGCTCCTACTGTAAACTTACCCTGAAAATACTCCTTTGACAAAATTCCATTTCCTCCTTATTCTATACATTCGTGCATAATTATTATAAGTAAACAAGAATTTGTAAATAGATGCATGTACAGAAATAACATTTCTGTATCGTACCTATGTGATTTATTTTGCTTAATTCTGCCTATCTAAAAGTTAACGTCATGTCAGCTAGTTTTTGTACCACCTCTGTCATTTTAAAAATGACAGTGTTTTTATTCCTGGATCTTGGAGTGACTGCATTGCCCTCTAGAAATGTTTTTTTCTTGATATAGAGGGAACCTAGATGTTTAGTTCAGATTAGATGCATAGTTTTTAAATGAGATTTTAAAAGTTCATAGATTTCAGAAGTTGAATTAATCTTACTGTAGCAAGGATTGATCTTCAAGTAAATTGAAGGTGCCTAAATATTGTGATTTAGAATACACAAAAAGAGAATATTGTCTGAAGTTTGAGATGCTGGTCAGTATGGAGCTTCAAACACACTGCTGCTTTAAATCCATTGAAAATGTTACGCCAGACTGTTCTCCTCTTCTCCAGATGAGAACTTTCTTCTTGGGTAGGAAGGATGTATCAAAATGCGTGTGCTGAAAACTTAATATTAACATCATCACATAGTATGCAGATGAAGAAAAAAATGATATGAAAAAGAAATACAAGTTGCTTTTTGGGGCAATAAATAAAGAAGTGTTTTTTTTTTTTATGAGATAGTTAAAAATACCAGCCACATTTTGCCACATACAGTAGTGATTATTTTTTAGTATGCTTTCTGAAGTGAGTAAATTTCTTCGTCTTTAATTGTACAGGCTTGCAACCAAGTTGAAAAGTGAACCGCTGAAGTCAGACTTCACAATAGATTTAAAACATGAGGTAAGCAGTGTTCTGTACCTGTGAAGTAAGTAAAAAACAAAAAATAATGAAAATAAAAAGAAATAAAGATAAAAAATCTCAAATCTATATATTTGAATATTGATAAATTTATAATGGAAATAACATTTTCTGTGAGGTTGCTAAAAAATCTGAATGCAATAGCATGTTTAATTTCTTCCCCTTGCTTTAGAATATTATAACAAAATACTTTAAGATTATATTTCAAGCATAGAAGAATTCATGAATAAAATTGCATTCGTATTAACATGCATGCTTGTATACACTGAGGTGTCTTCTAAGACTTGCTCTATAGAGAGAGAGAGGGCTTCTAATTCATGAAACTTATGCCGGCATGAATAATATCTCAGACACTGGCAAGCCTCATTTACTTTCTAAGTCTGACTCTAACAGCTAGATATGATGAACTTTGGATGAAATAGCTTACGGAATAGAAACTGTTGTGTCAAGGTGAACAATCAACTTGCAGTGTGGCAGTTTGGAATTTCTTTGCCTGTGGCTGCTAACAGTTTTAAAAGGTAGCTACTAGGTCTTTCATAGAATAGGTGAGTTTACTTAAAAACGAGCATGAGAAGAAGGGAGTGGGCATCTGAAGGAAGATCAGTGCTACCTTTTCTGAAGCTTTTCTATTTCTCCTGCCTTCAAAAAGTTTGGGCAGCCCAGGATTTTGTATTGTCTCCAAAGTGAACTCCTGATCCGTGGGGCAAGGGGAGAATGAATCTGGAGCAAGCTTGCTAATTTTTGGCCTGAAGTAATGAGTGATGTTGAATTCATGTAATTTTTTAAAACTCTGCTGAAAGTCAGCTATAAATTGTGGTTCTGGCCTGGCTGGGTTGGACCATCTTAAAACTATTGCTGCAGTTCTAGATCTTTATTCTGTAATGGTTAGAAAGTTCCTCATTTGCAACAGAAATCTCTAAGTGTAAATTGGTAGCGTATTTAAATAAATTTGGTTTTGTGCCAGTGCTATTCTTTCACATAGTTTTCCCTTCTTGACTGATGTATTTCTCACAAGCGATTGGACCCCTCTCAGCCTCCATTTTGCTACATGAAACACGCGAACAAGCTGTTTTTCTTCTTGTTAATTTTTCTGAATTTGAGACCCTAAGATTATCAATGTGAAGCACGTTTTTGTAACTTACCTCAAAGTCATTTGGATATTCACAATAATCTAGTCTACCTCAGCACTGACAAAGACTCGAAACATAGTGTCATCAAAAAAAATCATTACCACTCTTTTCTTTGGTGTGCCACACACAGATTAATGAAAAACAATTGATCACTTGTCTGCAAAAATTATTTCATCCCTTTCTTATTCTGTTAGCAATTCTTTGCATATGTTTCATTTCAAATTTATTACCGTTGATAACCTACTTCAGCTCTGTAGTTATTCTTTCTGCACGGTCTCACAGCTCCACAGAGACAGTTCCTTTCCCCCTCATTTATATTATATATCACCACCTTCTCCTTCTTAAATCATTTCTGTCTTGCTACAACCTTCTTGTGTGAATGAAGATTGACAACAAATCAAAGGATATAATCTACAGTCTTTAACGACTGTGTGTAATGTTTAAATTTATGAAGGATGATAAATGTTTTAAGAAATATCTTAGATTGACAGAGTCCTAGTAACATGCTCCTCTAGTCCTTGGTGTTTCACTGTGCTCTGTATCAGTTTTTTTCACCCTGCCACTCTCCCAAGTCCTTATTTCTTGTATCCATGACATTTCCCTTTCCATCTGGAATGCCTGTCTTGCAAATATGGTCATACTGTTGTTCATTTGTAGGCTGTTTTTTAGACTTTTTGTAATTGCATGATATAGCAAATGTCCTGATACTTGCTCAAAACTGAAAGTGAATAATAGATTTTTTTTGTATATATAACATTAGATCTAAACTGGGACTAAGACTGTCTTTCATCTTTTACTGTATGTCTATTATCATTGTTTTAAGAACAGTCTGTCATACTGCTCTATAACCAAAAGGGCAGTCTGTCCTCACTTCTGAAATATGATAGTTTCACAGTAGTCTAAGGATTTTTATTCAAGATTCATTATTCAGTGAGAAATCTTAACACATTATAAACTTTCATAAATAATTAATGTTAATATACAATTATTAAATGTTATTTGTGCAGCAGAAGCATTGCTTCTTTGTTGGTTCATGTGGTAAGCATTCATTCTGAATAGCTGAATTTTGAACTAATACAATCTTAAAATGTACTGGAAGCTCTGTAGTTATGTAGTCTTCCAGCTAAAAGACAGGGCCAAGAACCACTTTTATCCCGTAACGTGACTGTGGTGGCAAGGCAAAAAGATAATTTTGGAGATGTATGTGTTTCTTGCCTGCTCCTTACCGCAAACATGTTTGTGTTACAGGTCATTTCCATATTCCTCCTCTATTCCAACCACTATTAATGGTATTAGGCTGAACTGCTACTCGTGCTTCTCCATTTTCTTCCATATAGGGTGGCCCTTAGCTTTAGTATTTTGTTGAACTCACCTTAAATGCTAGGACCATGTGTGTTTCCGAAGCATCGCTAAAACAGCAAAGAAGCAGACCACTTAACAATGATGAAGCTTAGAGAAATCAGAATTTACGAACTACAGAACTCATCATTGTATATAAAGAACCTGCAGCTGAATTACAGTGGCTTTAAGTAGTCACTACCACCTGAGCACTGGTAGTGACCATGCCCGAACTCACGGCTCTCAGTCATCCACGTCCCCTCAATTAGAAGGGAAAATACAGAATTTAAACTCTTTTCCAATGCAATTAAATGTAGTTATGACAACCCAGTTACAACCAGCAGCTTTTTAATAACTTGTCAGTTAATTGCTCTATTATGTACTGTACCCTAGTTGTTTGCTATCTAAAATCTGTCAAATCTACAAGCTTAAGTTTCAAGAACATGATTCTGTTCTCAAGTCTGCCTCCAGTCCTAGCAGTGCTTGTAACAAACTGGCACTTCTATTTTATTCCCACCAAGTTCCAGAAATGGCTGTGTGTAGGTTGTTAGATTTTCTGAGGATGTTGAGATTCTTGAACGTGAGCCAGCAATGTGCCCTTACCACTAAGAAGGCTACCAGTATTTTTGACTGCATTAGGCAAAGTATTGCCAGCAGCTAAAGGGCGGTGATCCTTCCACTCTGCTCGGTATTAGTAAAGCTGCACCTGGAGTGCTGTGTCCAGTTCTGCACCCCCCAGTACAAGACAGCCATGGACATACTGGAAAGGGTCCAACATAGGGCCACAAAGATGATGAAGGGACAGGAGCACCTCTCCCATGAGGAAAGTTGAGAGTGGTGGGACTTTCTGGCGTGGAGAAGAGGAGGCTCAGGGGAATCTCATCAGTGTCTGTAAATCCCTGAAGGGAGGGTGCAAAGAGGACGGAGCCAGGCTCTTCTCAGTGGTGCCCAGTGCCAGGACAGGAGGCCATGGACACAAACTGGCACACAGGAGGTTCCCTTTGAACATCAGGAAGCACTTCTGTGCTGTGCAGATGACCAAGCACTGGCACAGGTTGCCAGAACAGTCTCCCTGCTTGGAGATCTTCAAAAGCTGCCTGGACATGGTCCTGAGCAGCCTGCTCTGGGTGTCCCTGCTTGAGCAGGGTTTGGACCAGGTGACTGCCAGAGGTCCCTGCCAACCTCAGCCCTTCTGTGATTCTGTGACTCAATCTGTTGATCAGACTGAGATTAGAAGTCTGTGACTGGTTTGACTACCTGGGCATGTCCAGACCATACTTAATGCTCTTGCTTTGCATTTAGTTCTTCCCAAACACTGGGGAGGAGGAAATATTTTCCCCTCTTAATAATAGCTTAACAATTGAATTATTCCCTAAAAGAGGATGTGCATTCTGGCCCCTGCATAACTTGAGGGGATTTAAAACTAATGGTTCCTACTTCCCAAGTAGGCATGAAACAGTGAAAAGGAGACACATTTTCATTGCCTTTGGTGTGTACTGGGTCTGGTCCCATATTCCAATGAAGCACACACTTGTTTTCCATGCAGTAGTTGTTGCGAATATTTGTAAACAGCATTGGAAACAGAAAGTAGAACCCAGGATTGATTTTCCTCCCTTGGAGGAATCCCATTCACCCTGTGCGGTAGAGTCAGGCTCCTCTTTGCTACACTGTGTTGGTTCCATGAATCTTAATTTTTGTACAGTAACTCAGTTTCATGATGTAGCATGGACAGTCTTTCCTAGAATATTATGGTTTGTTGGCGTAGAAGCCCTTTCCAAAAGCAGAAGCTATAACTTCCAACTGAGTTAGGCAGAAGTAGACCTAGGACCAGATCTCCTATATCTTGCTCAAACAGCTGTCATACAAAATAGAAGATGCTTTCACATCTTTAAGCTGTCGTGAGAGAGGCTAAGCACTCAGGATCATGAGTGTATGTCAGTGCAGCTGGGAAGCTCTGAATCCACATACTTAATGAGATACTTTTTTCTAACTTTTAGATTTTTAGGAACTCCATTTTGTTCTAACAAGTTTTTGAACAATTTTATATGAAATGAAGTTTATCATTTAACTGGTCTGAGACGGGCACCCAGCATAGAACTTTTTCTGCATGAATATTTAGTCTGGCATTATAAGCAGTGTAAAAGGTTTGCAATAGAAATGTTGGGCAAGTCTAAATGTTCTTGATGTTTCATGAAATACAGGTGGAAATATTCAATTAATTTGTAATAAAATTAATAATGTAAATGCAGGCTTTTCTTTGTCATCTTCAGACATCACTGGTTTGCTTCTTCCTTTTTCTCTGTAAATTTTTGCTGGCGTTGTTGTTGCATTTAAAATGGACAAGAATCTACTATAGTTTAGAATATCAATTACATTACTTTTCAGTGCATTTTACAGGTTCTCAGAGAGTCATTGCTGACTTCAAGCATTTTAAATTGTCACCAGAGAATGGGTCTATTTTTGAAATGCTGAAAACTACTGCATAGGAAAAAATAGCCCTACCTATTCCAAATTATCAAGTTAATCTCAAAAGAGCAACAAGGTGAGGATTTTTGTTTAATTTAAAGGAAGGTGCAAATATTCATTGCATCTCTTCTTATAAAAGTTAAAGATCAGTTGTTATGACATGCTTGAATATATGAAACTACTCCTTTAAAACTTGAGTGTGTATAGAATTTCTGTTATAGCAAAAAAAAAATTAGATATTGGCTCTAGAAATGTGAACAAGAGGTAAAGTATCGAGCTAGTAAATCAACTAAGGCACAAATCCTCTATAGCATCTGATATTTTCCATTTTTTTTGTTAAGTGTATCCTGTAGTATTATTTCTTTGTAAGCCCTGAGAATGTTTATCCACTTTTCATTACTGATACAAATGTTTCCTATTTTGATAGATTGCCCTGTATATTTGGCAGAAAGGGGATGGACCACATCTTACTCCAGTGCCTGAGTTCTGCACAGATGATGTGAACTCATTTAAGCTTGATCAGTGTGCGACGACATTTAGCAATTTTCTGCCACTTTGTGTAAGTCCCTAATTTTAAATACCACTTGCTTAGTAAAGGTAAAACTCTTAGTAAAATGCATAATATTTGCCTTTAAAAATATCTCAAACCTTAGGAAAATATTTTTCAATAAATTAAAAAAAAAAAAATGTTGTGGCATTTATCTTTGTTTTCAGCCTTCCATGGCACAGGATATTTCCTGGCAAACAAATGTCAGAGATGCTTTAATGGGTCTTTTTACCACAGTGGTTGAGCAGCCTATGATCTTTAAATTACTTCTGTGTATATTTCTGTGAGGTACTGAAGTACAGATATTCTTTTTTTCACAGATGGGAATCTAAAACTTGTTTAGGCTAAAGATAAAATGTAATACAGCATTTGGTACATCAATGTACAATCCATCTCTTCTGCCTCTAGGAGAATACAGTTACGATATTATGGGTTAACTGTTGCCAGAGGTCAAAAAGCGTTCCATGATTCCAGAAGAGCAAAATTCTAGATGCCAAAAAGGATAACTAATAGACTTGGTTAAATTATTATTATCATTATTATTTTTTAGGATTGAGAACATTCAGATTTCTAGTGTGTAGTATGTAAGCTTCTTTTTACGAGTATAACATGGTTCAGTGTTTCTCATAGTGATTATTTTAATTTCAAGAAGAAAACATTCTTTTTCAGATGAATCATTCTTAATGCAGCAAGTTCTACCACTCATTTTCTTTTCCTAATGATNTAATAATAATAAAAATATAATTTTATAGGATATTATATATCCTATAAAATGTTAAAGGCAGAGCCTGCAATTACAAAATTCATTTTTGTTCTGTCCAAACAGAGAGAGCCAGTGAAAAAGGAAGATGTCTTTGTTGCTGTAAAAACATGTCGGAAATTTCATGGAGACAGAAGTAAGTTGTTGGTTAGTCAAGGTTCTGTACAACATAGTTTATGAAATTAATATTTAAAAAACAAGCTGATACATGCTGTCTGTGTGGCTCTTGGGACTAAATATTTGTAAAATTCACTAGGAAGCATGAAAGCTTCAGAATTCTAACCAAATTTTTTGCTATTCATAGTTCTTCAGGAGGGCTGCGAAAGGTTTAAGATGAAGTTACAGTAGTTTGATGTTTCATGGTTAGCAGTTGGTTGACAAAATTGAATATCTGAATTAAAATTATGCATAATTAGCTTATATTGATGTAAATTGGAGCTACTGTAATATGAATATTGCCAAGCTTAATATCCTTCTGTGTGTATCCCCAGGTAGTTGGTTCAGGTCTGTTCCCTGTACTAGCAATGACACTTTGTGCAACTGTATGGTGGCTGCTCCAGAAATTTGAGTAAGCTGAAAGCTCTCTCCACTCATTCTTTTATTGGAGTGGAGGGTAGGATAAAAGGAAGATAGAGCAGCTTATGCTGTCATACTGCTTTTATCTGTTGTCACCCTAAGCAATTGGATATGCACAGGTGTTTCATAATGCTTGGAATGGGAAATTTTTGGTAGAAATCTGGTCAGCAGTAGTACTTTATTGAAGCCATGGTCCAGACCAAGAGTCCCTCAAGTGTGCAACACTATAATGGAAACTATGGTGTTCTACAAGTAATATTAGTCACCATGAAAATATGACCATGATATCCATGGTAAAAAAAAGTAGCACAGCCCAACCAAGTCTGTGCAGTGGGTATTAACTTCCTTCTCAGAGACAGGAAAAATAAAGACAGACACCCAGCTTCAGCTAATACATAATAAGGCTCAGCTAAGTTGAGGTAGATACAATGTATACAAAACATGGAAGGAAAAATTCCAAATCCACTGATTTAACAGCAGACATTCTACCTACTTGATGCCACTTACCCGTCTGTTCTAGTTTACTTCTAGACATTTTGTTAATAAAGAAATTCAGGAATGGATTTCTTTCCATGGATTTATTTGAATTTTGTATGCCCTTGAATACCCCAGGTTCATAATAATGTTGGCATAATTTGTTCGTTTGCTTAATTTAAAGTGATTGTTATTGCCAAAAAAAAAAAAAAGAAGAAGAAAATGAAGTAATGGCTAGTACTTGTACCAGATTTTGTGGGGTGTTTGCCAAACCTATTGACAGAAGATAGGATAAAGATAAAAGCACCTTTCTTAACTATGTCCCTATATGCTAATGCATCTAGAACTGTCAGTTCTGTCACTTTTGAATTTAGATTATTTGCCAGGTGTTTTTTTCTTCAAAATAAGATTTATGTAATTCTTTCCTTGATGTTGTTACTGCATTTGATGAAGGCTCATTTCCACTGTTTTGTACTAGTCAGTTGGACATCTTTAGCAAATAGCTTTTGACAAAACAAAATTGACTGTCCTGTAACTGGAGTTCACTGAAGAGTTCTCCTTTCTGGATCCATGTTTAANTATTATTATCATTATTATTTTTTAGGATTGAGAACATTCAGATTTCTAGTGTGTAGTATGTAAGCTTCTTTTTACGAGTATAACATGGTTCAGTGTTTCTCATAGTGATTATTTTAATTTCAAGAAGAAAACATTCTTTTTCAGATGAATCATTCTTAATGCAGCAAGTTCTACCACTCATTTTCTTTTCCTAATGATAGATGTTTTAGTTCATGTTAGAATATTACATCAACGGAAAAAATCTTTTGATAATGTTATGTTAGGAATTTTAAACCACTAATGACCTCTTTTCAAGAGACAAAAGTTTAGTTTCTGCTGTATTACTCATACACTATTCTACTTGATATGCTATATCAATGAAAAGGTATCTTCTGTTTTATTATATGCATGG
>VXAL01007466.1:215275-235390 GCA_013399475.1 Chauna torquata | reverse complement strand
TTTAGCTTAGATCTCATCAGCTGTTTAACCTATGCTACCTGATGATGACTTTTGTGAATTTTTTTTTTTTTTTTGCTATAGTTGTCTCTCATGCTCTATATCTAAGGACTCCCAAATATATAGGTATTTTCAAAATCTATAGCTTTTGAAAATTTGCTGCGAGAAGATCAACCGTTTATAACATTTGTCACTTGTGGATAAAGTGCTACAGATTCTTGGGTGGGTACATATACAGATGGTTTCTGCCCTGTAATTTCAGTGGCATCTCTCTGTCTTTCTTTGGCTAAAAGTCTTTAAAAATCTGGTTGTCCTTCACTAGTGAAAAAAAAATTAAAATAATTTATATCAAATAAAAATGTGCATGAAAGAGATTCCTAATGCAAAAGTCTCCTCCTGCTGCATGCAACTGTAGAAAGCTGTGTTTCTAAGTCCTTCCACAAGATCTAAGTCACTCTTCAGTTCTGAGTACAGCCCATGCCTGGGAAAAGAATGACCCAGAAGGCAGGGCTAGCAAGCAGGGAGTTGAAAGACATTTATAGAGACATATATATATAAAATCTTCCCAACCAGCCTTGTAGAATTCAAGGAGGAGATGATTGATACACAACTTTGCTGCAGGATAAAATATTGAGGGCTCCTACTGGCTGTCTACTCACTCCTATTAGCAGAGTCCTTCCAATATAACTCCAAAACAGCCACCTTTTTGCATGTTCCTCTTCAGTGAATGTATTTGAGAAAGATCAACAATGCAGTGCTGGGGCTTGTGCAGAGACACAGAACATCTGTGTCAATGACCTGGTTGTACTGTGAGAGTCAACAGACATAAAGTGGCATTGTGCCCTAATCTCTCCTTTGCACAAGAAAGGTTTAGGAAAAGTCTTCACTGGCATAGTTTGTTAATATTGCCTCTCTGTAACTCCCTCCCACGAGTTTTGGTATGAATAATGCAAACTATTTTCGCACAAGAACTTCACATAACAAAAGAGCAGGTCACATGGGTCAAAAGCAAAGCATTTTAACAGTATACATGCATTAAAAAGTGCATTAAAAGAAGAAGAAGAAGAAGAAAGAAGAAGAAAGAAGAAGAAGAAGAAGAAGAAGAAGAAGAAGAAGAAGAAGAAGAAGAAGAAGAAGAAGAAGAAGAAGAAGAAGAAGAAGAAGAAGAAGAAGAAGAAGAAGAAGAGGAAGAAGAAGAAGAAGAAGAAGAAGAAGAAGAAGAAGAAGAAGAAGAAGAAGAAGAAGAAGAAGAAGCAATACTAAAAATTAACTAAAGTTTCTTAGGAAGAAATCTTTAAGAGAGAAAGCCTTCTTGCACTCTTCTCTCAATACCACACAAGCTGAAAAAGAACCATCAACTTTCCAAGCAAGGCTCTAGTTTTAAATGTAGTCTGTCCATGGATGGAAATTACAAAAGAGGTAGCTGGTGCAAGACAGCCAGCCCAGAAAATCTCAGGGAGAAGCTATGCATCAAGTGTAGCAGTATGTATCTTCCTCTGTGACATGCACCTGTGATGGGCTATATGCAACAAAAATAATGACAGACCTGCTTTTTGGTGCTATGAAGGACAGCCACCCATTCAAAGCCGCTGTTAAAAAGTTTATGCCTTTTAAAAGGCGTTGAAGGCACTCATAACCTTCCAGCAGACCCACCCAAAGTGACATCTTATAGCATAATGTCAAAAATGTGACATCGACTGGTTCAAACAATTTCATGCAGCGTGGGCCACAGAAATTGTTCTTCAGTTAATCATGTTCTCTTTATAAATATCTGACCAGCTAATGTAATATTTGGTTGGATTTATAACGTGGTCTTTCAGAAACCCTTGGATTCACAGAAATTCAACCCAGTTTTTGAGGCTGGACAAAGTATAGGCATAAAATTTGGTAACCAGTGTTAGCAGGAGTCAAAAGCTCCTGCTCTGAACCAAAACACAGAAGTACACCTCTTAGTATCACTTTGCCAAGTTTGTTTAAATCCAACTATATGTTTTTTGCTTTTTAATGGCTTATCTAATGAGCTTTTTATATTGTTTAGACATCTAGAAAGGGAATCTCTAGCATATAGAGAGGATAAAATATTTTACTTTTATTTTATGTAGCTTTTTTTTTTCCTAATCAAATTGTAATAAATTGTGGGTAAAGAGTGAAAACTGCACATCACTTTGAGTATTAATATTTTATGAATATGGATTATCTGGAATGTATGAGTATATTGCTCTTTGGTCTAAGTATTATATTTATTTCTATATACAAGTACAGAAAAGCTGTGTAATATACAGGAAATGGTACCTGGTGCACTTACAAATCTTAACCCAGATGTTTCAAGTAGAACAAAAAATAATCATGAAAGAATAGCCTGTTGCATCTTATATTAGGCTGCATATTAAGATTTCAACTGAAAGAAAACATACACTCCAGGAAAATCAGGGAATTAGCAACAAAAAATATCTCTCCAATTTAGGCCGATAAACAGTGAGGTGAAGGGGAAGGGACATTTACCTCATTTAATAGACCAAACAAAATCAAAATTGTGAAGTTTGTTGAAAATAGAGAATAACCTGTATGATTCAATTCTCAATTTTCAGGTTACTCTTTTAGGATGTATTTATTTAAATTGTCCAAAGAAGATAATCATTTTTCAGGATCTCATTCTCTTCTTATTATATCTAACACTGGAATATGTAACATGAAATCTGAGGAAGCCCTGCAACCTAGCAATAACTTTTACATCTAACTACTGAACAGAGTTTTTGCCATTTACAACAAAAATAATTTTGGAATTTATGCAGCAAAACTTGGCACTGTCTCTGTTTTTATCAGAACTCACTCTAAATTCTGAAACAAAATGTAAAATAAGCAAAAATATACATGAATTTGGCAAAAAAAATGACGGGCTCCAGGCAGAAAATGATGTAATTCCTACATATTGATCAATTTCTTGATATCTATTGCCTATTTTAATAGAGTAAGTTTCACTGGAGTATATATTAGCTGGAAAATGTTTCAGTAGAGCTGGCAAACAGGCAGCCTCTTCTAGAATATCTGAATAATTCAAGCACCAGTAATTCAAATAATATTTTTGAGCATGTTAGTCTTTTTTTGTATGCGTAGGAATGAGGCATTTCAGGTATCTTATGTCTGTATTTGTCTTTTAATGAAGCTTCAGTTAAATACCTCCTCACCATTCAGACTAAAGTCCTTTTTCCATGATGAGAGCTACCTACAGTTTGTTACTTGATAGTCAGAAAGTTAAGAGATTTATCATTACCAGTGGAACATTCTTTTAAATGAAGCCATCTGGACTGCTCTATATTAAATAGGGAAGAAAATACAGCTAGTTTGGTCAATGATGTTTTAATATTTCCTGTCATAACAAGAAAAGCAAGGACAGTCTGAATCAGATTTCTCCTCATTGTTCTAAATGGAAGTAAGAAAATAGTTCACATTACCCACTAAAGCATGGGCAAAGAGCTATGTATTCATTAAACACAAATCAGATTGTATCAGCCTAAAGAATTTAATCAAAAATATTGTTGGATTACATTAAGAGACTTCTTAGGTCTTATTATTATGTGAGATACCAACATCTTTTATGACTGTACCTACTTTGTACATGAGTAATTAGTTTACAGCCACTGCTGTGTCCCAGTTATAGCAGCTCTAAGTAACTTATTAGTCTTTTCCCTGGACTATCCATTATCACCATTCTACCCAGCTTTAATGAAGCTCAGGGCTCCCTGAAAGGGCTCCTTTCAACTTTCATCAACTAATCTTCAAAGAATATTTTTATCTGGACGGAGTAAAAACACTTTGCTTTACAAACTAGCTCATTAAATTGGTATCTTAGCAGGGTGGTTGGTGAGGGGGCTACTGAAGAGGATATAAATGCAACCAGCTTAGTTCTTGCCCTACTCTCATGCTCTTTCTTATCTCTAGTTTAATCTGAGTCTGAATCATCCCTCGACATCATCTCTGGATAACAGGTGATGTAGCTCACAGGCACCCATCTCCTTCCCCGAGATCACTTTTTTTCTGTCGCTGTGCTGCTGGCCTCACTAAGATGAAATTTGACCCTCTTTGTAGGTGTACAGCAGCAACACTTCTGCAGCCTGGAAGCAGCTCATCAGAATACAGGTTGTCATAGGTGCTTGCTGCACCTCCAAATTACTGCCAGTAGTTCAGCCTACCATTGGGAAGACTGGACAAAAATCACAGGATACAGTGAGCAGGTCTGACTCAAAACCACAAACACCCAGCAATATTTCTCCAGTTGATCAAGCCAGTATTGGATTGCATCCTAAGAGCCCAGTAGTATGAAGGACGTGGCCATGAACCTGATCACTTGAGCATAAATCGTCTGCCTGAGGTTATATGGACTATACACAGGCTGAGAGATACATGTTTCTTTAGATAACTTGCTGGAAACTGTCACAATAAAATGTGTGGAAGTGCAGAAACACATAGTAAAAGGAAATCTTCCACATGGAATTACGTATGTGAACATATCTGTAATATATCTGAGTTTATAAACTACATCATCTGCAGAATGGGAAAAATGATCATTTACCTCCCGCCATCACATTTTTTCTCCCACCATGGGCCAAACATCAACTAGAAATGCCTGTATTTATTATTTTAGGGAGCATGGAAATGGAACATTCCCTTATTGAGACCTTGATCAGAGTTCGTAACTCTACTGAGAAACTAGCAAAGATCCTTCTGTACTCTACACAAGCCAAAATGCATGTGTGTGTGCGCTTGCTTGTGTTTCATGATTTTACTGGAGCAGACACAAACACCAAACCGCTGAGTGACCCAAGTACCTGCCCAGGTACTTGGCACATGTTAATATTGGACATAATTTCCTCCAGTGTAATGTTATTCATTTTCCTGATAGTGTAGCATTAACAGAAACAAAACATCACCAAAACCTGGAATCTGTGAGCTGATACTGCATTTTATTCATTTTGCTCTCATCTCTTGGGACTTTCAGTTCCCGAACTGTCCCTGTGAGCTTCAACAGGAAGCAACAACCATAAGAAATTTACAACAAATTGAAAAGGTACTAAATGATAAATGTATTATATTTTGGTTATACTGTCTCAGGTGTTAAGATAAGGTTACAAATATAGTATAAATGCCTCTTTATATGTCTTTTTACTGTGCTGTCAGAAACGTAGAAAATTCAAGCATATCTAAGCAAATGAAAAATATTTTTGCCAATTCTCAGTGCAACTGAACCTTTTTCAGCTTCATTTAACAACTTCTACAAAGGAAAAGTAATTTTCAGAAGAGATAAATGATTTTCACTGCAGGAATGCCA
Organism: Chauna torquata; assembly: GCA_013399475.1. Classification (NCBI taxonomy): domain Eukaryota; kingdom Metazoa; phylum Chordata; class Aves; order Anseriformes; family Anhimidae; genus Chauna; species Chauna torquata. The sequence continues at coordinate 230,067 of VXAL01007466.1, read as the reverse complement.
AAGTTTATCTATAAAAGGGGTAACTTTTACTGGAGATGAGTGTACAAAAAATATGCTGTTTGTTCTACCACACAAAATTATCAATTGAAAAACCTCTTCACTGATTAAAATGGCAAATATTTTATATATCTATGAGAAAAAAATATATAAATTATATGTTTGTTTCAGTGTTGATAAAATAATGTGACAGTACCTAAAAACCTTTCCAGAGAGTCATAGAATCATAGAATGGTTTGGGTTTGAAGGGACCTTAAAGACCACCTAGTTCCAACCCCCTGCCTTGGGCAGGGGTGCCACCCACTAGACCAGGTTGCTCAAAGCCCCATCCAATCTGACCTTGAACACCTCCAGGGATGGGGCATCCATGACTTCTCTGGGCAACCTGTTCCATTGCCTCACCACCCTCACAGTAAAGAATTTCTTCCTTACATCTAATCTAAATCTCCCCTCTTTTAGTTTAAAGCCATTACCCCTTGTCATACCACTACATTCCCTGACAATAAATCCCTCCCCAGCTTTCTTGTAGGCCCCTTTTAAATACTGGAAGGCTTCTATAAGGTCTTCCCAGAGCCTTCTCTTTTCCAGGCTGAACATCCCCAACTCTCTCAGTCTGTCTTCATAGGAGAGGTGCTCCAGCCCTCTGGTCATCTTCGTGGCCCTCCTCTGGACTCACTCCAACAGGTCCATGTCCTTCTTATGCTGGGGACCCCAGAACTGAACACAGTATTCCAGGTGGGGTTTCACAAGAGTAGAGTGGAGTGGAGGGTGAGAATAACCTCCCTCGACCTGCTGGCCACACTTCTTTTGATGCAGCCCAGGAGACAGTTGGCTTTCTGGGCTGCAAGTGCACATTGCTTAGTTTCTCATCAACCAACACCCCCAAATCCTTCTCCTCAGGGCTGCTCTTAATCCATCCTCCACCCAGCCTGTATCTGTGCTTGGGATTACCCCAACCCAGTTGCAGAACCTTGCACTTTGCCTTGTTGAACTTCATGAGGTTCACACAGGCCTACCTCTCAAACTTGTCAAGGTCCCTCTAGATGACATCCCTTCTTCCCTCCAGCATGTCAAACACACCACAGAGCTTGGTGTCGTCAGCAAATTTGCTGAGGATGCACTCAATCTCATTATCCATGTCACCAACAAAGATTTTAAATAACACTGGTCCTAATACTGACCCCCGAGGAATGCCACCCATCACTAGACATCAATCCATTGACCACAACACTGTGGGTGCAACCATCCAGCCATTTCTTTATCCACCAGGTGGTCCATCTGTCAAATCCATGTGTCTCCAACTTAGAAACAAGGATGTCATGTGGGACAATGTCAAATGCTTTGCACAAGTCCGGGTAGAAAGCAAAAATATATAAACAGTATAGCAAGTATATGGCAAGTATATCTTCACTTACATGCTATGTGTAGAAGAAGGGAAGACCTAAGATTGCCACGCAAGGGCAGATCCTTTGCAGACAGTGAGATGGGCTCACAGTGTGTCCTGCACACCAGAACAAGTGTGAAAGGACACGTTTTGTACCTTATTTTGACCTAGACTTAATAAGAAGGCAAGACAGAAGTAGAGAAGTTTCTATTCCATTTGCAAACTGCAAGACTAAATGCTGTTCTTTATTGAAATCAGGTTATAAGTGAACACTCTAGCTAATAAAAATATACATTAAAATAATAAAAGCATAAACTCGACCTTCATTTTGTCATTTTTATTAAAAATTCATTCTTTGGTCCCAGTTAACACACTAGTTAATTACTTTATATATCACAGTTATTCTTGTTGTTTGTATGTGTTTAATAAACTAATCTATGCATTTTTTTGCTATATTATTAGCTGCAGTACTAATTAGACTGTGGTATGGTAGTACAGATTGACCTCTTTCTGAAAAAAAGTACTTTTAAGTGATTTTTCACTCTCAAAAGCAGAGAAATCTCTCTAGTACAGAAGCTTAAAATATCTTTGATACCCACATACGTGTTCTGGAGCAGGAGAAGCATAGCTGCTAAAAGTAGTGTCATTGACATAACAACTACATTAAAGCAAAACTAGTCCATAGCTGATTTTCTTTTTTTTTTTTTTTTTTTTTTGACAATTATGGAATCTCAGACTTCAAAGGACAGTGATTACAACATTAAAGAGCAATATAGTTTCTGTTTGATGATAAGCACATATTTACAATTTCCTTGTAAACATTATAAGTACCACAGTTATTCAGTATGTTGCCCAGTGAGGAAAAACCCTTTTGCCTTTTCCTAATAAGATATAGCACAGAGAAAGAGCTCTGAGCTCCAGAAAATAAGGTGAACAGTAGCTTGAACTCTGGATCATTTCTTTAGTACAGTTTTCTTAAAGACACTGTGATTTCTCGTTTATTTGGGCATAACCACACTTCCTTAGCTCATACAAAGAGCAGATCAAATCCTTTCAAAATCAGCCTAACAGAGCTATTATTATTCTATGGAGGACAAATATGATCCTCATAGGAAGTTACAGAAGTTGTTATTAATAATCATATCCTGTAATATACACCAGGAGTCCCAGGAATTATTGGATCCTATTGTATACTCTAATATGATGACTAAATCACTCCACGATTTCTCCTGCCACACAGACTACTCAGCTAAAGCAGTTCTCATATGCATAAGTTACAAAGTTTTTTCTTGTGCTAAGGTCATTTACCAAGACATTTCTTCCCTGAAGGTAGGGGAGTAACTGCAGTGCTTGACAAGGGGGTAGGATCAGAATCACAGCAGAATTTGGATTGGAAGGTGTCTCTGGAGGTTGTCTGGGCCAATCTTGTGCTGAAATCAGGGCTAACATCAGGTTTCTGTTGACTTTGTCCAGTTAAGCTTTGAAAAGCTCCAAAAATGTAAATTTCATTGCCTCACCATGTTGAGCTTGATCACTTTATGATTTTTTTTTCCTTTTACCTAGTACTGATTTCTCTTGCTTCAGCTTGTGACCAATGCATTAGTCTTCCATTGTGCATCTCTGAGAAGAAGCTGGCTTTGTCTTCTCTGCTACTCCTTTCTAGGGACTTGAAGGCAGTAATTTAGATCTTTCCTGAACCTATTTTCTTCAAACTGAACAAAGCCAGCTCCCTCAGCTTCTCCTAGTAAGATGTATGCTACATTCCCCTAACCATCTTGGTAGGTGTCTTTTGGACTGTCTATTTGTTGATATTGCTGAGAAGGGACCAAAAACAGGACGCACTGCTGAACATACAGCCTCACCACAGTACCAACCAGAAGGGAATAATCACTTCCCTCCAGCTGACGGTTATGATCCTGCCAATGCAGACCAATGTGTTTTTACCTTTCATTGCAGGAACACGCGGCTAGCTTGTTGTGTTCAGTAGCACAAATAGGTTTAACCTAACTGGTTTGGATATCAGGGGAAGCATAGTGCAGCTGCAGTCATAATCACAAGTGTGATCAGCCCACTATACCACTATCAGGGCCTAAACAACCTGATTTGGAGCTAGCTTAGTTATGTTTTCAACAGGTGAAGTCCCAGAGCATATGTTTATCCCAAGTCTCAGCTACTGCAGCAAGAAGCAGTGGTATTATCTTGAAGACCGTGTCACTTTATTGATGAAATGCATGGAGAAAGGTAGCACATGATCCAGTTGATGCTCAGCCACCTGGGCAAAAGAAGTGCTATGTTGTGCTCAGCACAGAGAGTGACATTGAGAACTGTTGATGGGGGACACTGTGAAAAGTCAGATGATTCCTGTCTCCTGAGCCCAACCACTGATGTCTGAGCCTGGTGGACAAGAACAGCATTGCTGCTAGAAAAAAATGAGAAATGGTCCATGTGGCGAAAGACAAGATGAGTAGGGACTAGATAGTAATGCAAAGCTGGAAAAGTGAGAAGGAAGAAATTGTAATTTTGTAACAGGGATGGTCCTTGCCCTGGGAGCTGTTGGGACATGGTAACTGAATGGCTAGCTGTGACAGGGAATATTACAAGGAAGAAAACTTAGAAAATACTAAGGAATATTTGGTTTAGCTGTCAGGAGGTTTTCCTCAGGAGCTTGCAATCTCATTTCTTCCACTTCCTTTCCCCAAGGCAGGCTCAGCCATCACTGAGTCCATCACTTCTGGCTAACATTTGTCTCACCTACACTAAAAAAATGATCCAGTCCACCAATTTCATTACTTCACTACCCTTACAAATAAAAACAAATTCTTAAGATCTAATCTGATATGAAAACATCATTTTAAGCTTCCAGAAAAAAAGATCAGATAACAGTTTGGCATGATTTAGAAGCAGCTGGCCCTGCCTTGGACCATCTTTCACTGACTGGACAACATCTTGGGGGCCTCTCCAGCCCCACACACCATGACTTCTCTGGTTACCATGCTGCTTTCAGAAAAACAATTTGATGGCTAAATTGTCTGGAATTTGTCTTTCTACATGAGACTGAAGGGAGTAATAAAAGCTGACAGTGAAGCAAATATCATTTTGACACAAATAAAGCTTAAAAACATGTTATAACATTGACCTTCTTAGGAACGGATTTTATATCCCCTTGTACAGCACATCAGCTCAAGTGTTGATGATCTTCTCTTTTTTAAAAGGAATAAAGGTTTGTACTTGTAAATCTAGCTGTACATAGAAAATAAATAATTATAATAACATTTATTTTTCATCTAAAAAAATCCTCTACAGTTACCCCAGAAAGTGCATTATTCATACAACTGCATTATTCATACATTTTGGAGGATGGAATGTAGTGATGTCCGTAGTCTGACACAGCAAGCTTTATTTCAGAGAAAGCAGTTTTGGGGCCTAGTTGTAATCTGTGAACAAATGAATTGGATTTACCTCTGCATACAGTCCTTCTACATCGTATGCTGTATAATTATTGTTGTTGTGCTAATGGAAAAGGTAGTTTAATTTAAAAACATTAGCAGAAGCACACTGAGTTGCTTAAATTACACCTTTTTCAAGGCTTGGAGTGGCAGAATTACGCTAGGCATTTTACGTTTTATAGTCAGTGTCTCATACCCTGAGTACAACTAAATCTTTTTGTATTATGCCCTAATTTGGTTTGTTAGTGCAGACATATTCTAAAATTTGAAAGAGTATGACACAAGAGATAAAAAGATGATCACAGTAATTTGAGGCCATAATTAGGTAGCACCTATGAGCTGATCTTATAATTGCCAAATATTAGTTAAAATTACCCATGTTTATATAGCAACATTTCAAACAAAATGTAAGAAACATGTAAAGAAGTGCATTGCATATTTTTTTTTCCTTTTTGTTGGCTTTTCTCCACACAGAATTAACTAAAAATAACAGTTCAAAATATAATCTATTCCTATAAGTTTATTATGATTGGAAAATAGTTAATAATGAGGTCACCTTTAATTGCTGATGAGAAGAGACAGGTATTAAAGTACTAACACTAGCTTTTGGGCAACTGACATTCCATAAGAGTTCCTTAGTTAGTCAGCAACTAGTAAAAGTAGTTATGAATTGAATATTCATTGTGTTTCAAACTAAACTCAGACAAACTTTTAGGCTTGCTCATTTAGAAGGATATTGAATTACACACTATATTCTTATTCTTCATTCCCTTTTAGAAACTTATAAATGTTTATTTTCCCTCACAAAGTCAGTGTTACATATACAATAATATTCATATTTTATTTCTCAAACTTGGAACAGGTGGAAAAGGCTGTGGAAACAGATACTTGTATTTTGCAGAAATTACTTCATTATATCTGCACTATCTAATAGATGAAGAGGGTGAATGATCTGTGAGTTTGAATGCTGCAGTCTCTTCCACAGTTGAACCGCCATGTGCCATTGGGCAGACAGGCAAGCCTGGACTGAAGGAGACACCAAACCTCCTTGAATCCAGCTGCAGCTGTGGCTGCTGAAATTGAATGAGATGTGCAAAATCTTTTGAAGATCTGAGATTCAGGACTTTATGCAAACCTTACTAAGGCCCAGGGCTGCCCTTCTTCTCTGACTCAGTGCCATGTTCGCAGAATACTATTTCCTTTGTCCTCACCCTTTGCTTCCATCAACTGCTGACATAACCAAAGCCTTGGGAACAGAAATTGGTTTTAGGGATAAATTTCCTCTCATCTATAGTTAGGTACATTTAGAAATCAACTATCCTTATGTAAGAAGTCACCAAAGTTTTAGGAGGTAGTTCACCTGCCCTGTGGTGCGTAGGTTGGGATGAGATGGCTGGTATACTGGTCAGGCCATCTTCTTTTTGCTGACCTCAGCCAGGCACCTAGATGGCTAAACTACAGAAGTGCCAAAAATCCCACTGAGCACTGCTCTCAGGACTGCCTGGATGAACAGCAACCAGCTGGAGCCATTACCCTGGTCACTGATATGAGGCAGGTCAAAAGACCTTCAGTTAAAGCAAAATGTCAGATTTTATATGAAGTGGGTTGGATATCTGCCGCTTCAAATATATTTCCAGATTATGCTCTAGTGCTGCAGTGAACATGGAGAAGAAAACATCAGCACACTACCTTCTTCAATACAGCTCTTGTTTCACAGTCTTAATTACTACTTATGAGGCCCTTGGTGTCTCAGTCCTCACTGAATGCCTTAGCAAGCTAATGGTTGGTGCAATTTAAATTAATTAAGCAACATTAAACATTCAAAGCAAAGATTTTTAATATCATAGTCTTAAAACTGGAATTATACTAACAGATTTTTTTAAACTGCTAATAAGAAGTCAACACAGGATGTAAGACCTTAGTAACAAGTCTCTCTCGGCTACCAGACTGTTCATATTGCAGTCTGTCACAGCAGATTGCCAGTGCCAGTTAGAGACTGAAAGTTTTGCTTGACTTACAGATTTCTTTTAGGTAGGAAAAAAAAAAAAAAAGGCTGCTGTGCCTTCTGTGCTATGGCATGCAGATGGTGCATAAAGTAAGAGAATTGCAAGATGAGATTTGAAACCTGTATAATTTTGGCAAGTCTCTTTTTCTTCCTCTGTTTAACAGTGGCTTAACAAGAAGTTGATATCTCAGAACTAGTATGACATACTAATAACAAGTTGGTAAGTAACAAAGTAATTTTCTGTCATGTAAATGTAATACTTACTGCAAAAATAGATTTTTCTAAAACAAGTAAATTTGAAGGTTACATGATTAAGTAAGTAACTAACTCGTTTAATTCTGAGGGTGCAGGACCTATTGAAAGTGATGATAGTTTGCATTTAAATTATCTTTAATCAGATAATATTAATGCTATTTACAAGTTGTGATTAAACTGTAAACACCACCCTAGCAAGACAGTTAAATGATAATTAGATCCATATAAACAATGTATTAACTAAAGGCCTAGGAAAGTTAGCCTAATCTTTAAGCTCAAGGGCAGAAGTTGAGGCAATAGAAGAGGGGCTGATCAAACAGGGACCTGAGGGACACATAGTAAATGCAATGAGATCTAAGAAAGCTTAGGTGGAGACTGGATCCAAAGTCTACCTGGTAAGAACAGAAATTCAAAACAGTTCCTTATGATACAGCTTTCTTTTTCTGCTTTTGCTCAATTTACTCAAACTGTATCAACGATACTTTCTTCAGCTTCTCTTCATCAAAATCCGTGATGTACTGTTGGTTTTCACTGAGCAGACCAGTAAAATACTGGATACATACCTTTGGTTTTCTTAAGACTTATTGCAGATGTATATAAGCCATTTTAGGTTTTTTGAGTCTTGTCTAAAATTACAAGTGACTTACTATTTTGAAAAAAAAAAAGTGTTTCATTGGAAAAAGACAGAAGAACTTGCAGTCAGTGGATAGAAGACAGAGCAAAATAATTGGTTGGAGGAAGCACAGGAAAACAGGAATTCTGGAAAAGGGAAGAACTTCAAACTGCAGAGATGTGAAACGAGAAGAATCAAATAATACCAAGAAATGAAGAAGACAAGCAAAGGGAATTGAGAATGATGGTAAACCAGGAAAAAAGGTTAAAAAGAACTTTTCTTCCCCTAAATAAACAATGATTTGGAAAGATAGGGACATGGGGGGAAATAATAAAGATATGAAGGAAAATGGAACAAAGCAAAGAACAAATGGGAAAGTGAATGGAGGCAGGACAACAAAAAGGAAATGAGATATGGTTTGAATAGAGATAGGAGGGAGAAGTAGCAATGAAAAAAAAAAACACAATTTGCGTTTAGATAGTGGTACATATTTTTAGTACAAATTCAATCTTTTGTGGCAGCCATAATTATGTAAAATAGCAATCTGCATCCTAAATATCTAGTAAAAGTTGAAGTACTGGTTTACAGTCTTTCGGAGAACACATACTGTGTGTCATAAATTATGACAGTTTTCAGCACGATAGCTGTCATCATCAGTCTGTTCAGAAATTCAATGATTAAGATTTAGTTAAAGCCTGTGTAATTTTTGTAGCATTTATGTGGCAGTGCTCTTGTTCAGAGATAGTGATTTTTAAATGAATGGCTGACACTTGCTGATATCCTGAAATCAATAAGCTTAAACATCATCCAGGAGGAACCGAAGAGCAGAAAAAGAATTAGTTTGCACTGTAGATGGTTGCAATCATTGCTAAATCCCCTCATATAATGCTTTATGCATGACACCATCTCTCTTCACAGGAGACTAAAGTGTAAAAGAAGCTGACACCTTAAAAGTCTTTGAAGTCTAGAACACTACGATTAAAACCAGTTGTAGTCATTTGGTGAGAAGCTTGACTAAGAGCAAGCCATAGATTCTATACTGTTGTCACAGTATCTTTCGTCTAAAGTTTGCTGGCTTATTTGTTGTTACGCTAAGGAATCATCACAGGCTTTTCACTGGACATTACCTAAAAACACGATATACTAGACTAGCAACTCCAGAAGAAATAGAACACTTGATTGCCCTGAAGTGCTTAACCTCATGACACCTGCTGGGAATTAAATTGGCTGGGATATTTCCCTCAAATCCCTCAATCAAGAATTTCTTGAATGCAGCAGCAGTACTTTAGAGCTAGTGGTCTCAGATTTTAAGCAGGCAAAAACCTCAACCCCAACCCATTGCCAAATGCTGGATTACAAACAAGCTATATGGAATGTAAGATTTGTATCTTAGCTATAAGAACTGAAGACAAAGGAATAGTGTAGGAAACTAGCATCTTTTGTGTTGATTGCTGTAATCATAAGACAAGTTGGCTTGATCAAATGATTTCTGGTTTGTGGATGGTTCAACATCCAGATGGAGAACAAATCCTTTGTGCCAAAAAGTAATCAAGAGTCAGTAATGACCTCAAAATATGTGCATTTTTGGTAAAGTAAGATTTAGATAAACATCTTCTAAAATTCAAGTAATATTATATCCAACCAAATTGTGCTGACATCTGTCTCAAGAAGAATAAATACCATGGTAATCTATTTAGAAAGCATCCATTCCTTTTTAATTCTCTGCAGATGAATTTCAAAAATCTTCGTTTGTTGAGATATATTAGACATTCCCCAAATATTTAAGTAAAAGGGCTTCGTTCATGATTGGTTAAGTTGGGCACATGAGTATTGCTAAAATGGTAACACTATAGATTTTTTGTCTGCACTAAGCTTCCCAATTCTCTCTTCAAACATTTGAATAGTGTGATTAGCATCTTCATTTGGCAAGGGAAAATGTTAAAACTCAGATGGAACCCATCTAATTTTAAGCATTATGGAAATTAATATGCAGCTTCCTATAGAATGGAGTTAATCAAGCTCTTATTATTGTCATATGTGCATATATTTAATTAAAGCTGGTTACACTGCACGTTTCATAAAGTCTGTAAGGGTATGCAGAGTGTGGCCATTGGCTTTAATTGAAGACGTTTTGTCTGAACATTGTACGGTCCTTTTTCCATACATAGAATCCATATAGGACTCTAAAACCAGGAATCCATTTGTTGGCTCAAACAAAAATTCCTTCCAAAAAAAATTAAAGGTATCCAACATTTTTCAATGAAAGTATTGAGGGTTTTTTGATCAATTTTGTGGGGTTTTTTTGCAGCCTACTATCAATCTGTTTCTTTTTTATTGTTTCTACCTTATTATCAGATTGTTTTTATACCAAGTTTGGGTAAATTTTCTTTTCTTTCTTTCTTTTCTTTTCTTTGCTTTTCTTTTCTTTTCTTTTCTTTGCTTTTCTTTTCTTTTCTTTTCTTTGCTTTTCTTTTCTTTTCTTTTCTTTGCTTTTCTTTTCTTTTCTTTTCTTTGCTTTTCTTTTCTTTTCTTTTCTTTTCATTTTTCTTTTCTCCACATGGTAAGTCTGACAGCTGTTGTTTTGTGGAAAGTTTACTCTTTAAAAATTACTGTTAGCACTGTGCTGTGCCTCTGCTGCAGGTTCAGTGTAATGGAAATGAAGGAAGGTGCTACTCAAAACAAACAAACAAAAAACTGGTATGATTGCTTGCTCAGCAGCTGTTTGCAGTCCAGTGGTGCACTTATGGTCTATGTCCTGCAGCAAATTCAGAGCCTTTGGACAATGGCCAGATCCTGCTACCAGGGAGGCAAAGACCTAGGTTTCTCTTCAGTTCAGCTGGAGGTTAGGGATCAGTATCTTTTTCTTCCTAAGAGGTTAACAAGTTAAAGAGGAAAAAGGCAGGCCATACAAATTCCTTTCTTGTCTTCACCGAGGAGAAAAATTTCCAAAAGCATGCTGCAAAAGATTACAGCAAATTCTGCCGCTTTCATAAATGCTAATAAACAGTGGGCTAGCAATACATTTCTCTTCACTAGTTTTCATAATCATCTTTTCCTGTCTACTTTTTTTTTTTAAACTGCTTTTATTTAATAAGAGTTTCAACAACCCATATTTAAAGACAAAAACAAGAAAACTCTATTGTTACCTTGTGAAAGAGAATGAGTGAGTATATTTTTCTCATATTCTCTAAGAAAAACATATGGAAGCAGAGAGATTCAGGTCATAAAAACAATTTTGAACCTCTGCCTTGAGGCAGGGCTGCTGGCACAGAATAGAAGCAGAGGCATGACTTTCCAGCCTTTAGAGTAACTCCTGTGTTGCTTGGATGACCCAGTAGAAGATTAAGTTAAACATGGATGGTCTCATGGCTTCAGAAGTGTTTAGGGTGCTATTTGAGGGAGATCTCCAGAAAATAAAAATATCTGCTCTGCTGAGGAATATACATTCCTCTCCATCTATGGTACATAAATCTGGAATTAAGGGTTTCAGAAAGTGCTTAATGTAAAGCCTACATCACTGTTAATGTTAAAGTGAACAGCTGAACTGTTGATAAAATAATCCCAAATTTAAAATTCATCTGTCATATTGATGAATTACATTAATTTATGTGCATACAGATCTCAAGAAACAGCAACAGAATCAGACAAGAACTAAACAGAACAGTAATTACATAGGACCTCAGAGTATACTGAGAGCTATTCACCATAGATCTAAGATTTATTTATTTAAAAAATTGTGACATTTCACTGAATCACTGAATAGTTAAGGTTAGAAGGGACCTCTGGAGCTCCTTTGGTCCAACCCTCCTGCTCAAGCAGGACCACCCAGAGCAGGCTGCCCAGGACCACGTCCAGGCAGCTTTTGAAGATCTCTGGGACAGTAGACTCCACAACATCTCTGGGCAACCTGTTCCAGTGCTACATCACCCACACAGTAAAGGAGGTGTTTCCTGATGTTCACAGGGATCCTCTTGTGTTCCAGTTTGTGCCCACTGCCTCTTGTCCTGGTACTGGGCACCATGTAGCATGGCTATGTTGGCTTTGCACCCTCCCTTCTGGTATTTACACACATTGATAAGTTCCCCCCTGAGCCTTCTTTTCTCCAGGTTGAGCAGTCCCAGCTCTCTCAGCCTCTCCTATTAGGAGAGGTGCTCCATTCCCTACCTCATCTTTGTAGCCCTCCATTGGACTCCTTCCAGTACGTCTAGGTCTCTCTCACACTGGGGGCCCAGAACTGGGCACAGTACTGCAAGTGCAGACTCACCAATGCTGAATAGAGCAGAAGGATCATCTCTCTTGACCTGCTGGTGATACTTTGCCTAGTGCAGTCAAGAATATCATTAGCCTTCTCAGGCTAAGGTCACACTGCTGATTCATGCTCAACTTGGTGTCCTTCAGGACCCCCAGGTCCTTTTCTGCCAGGCTGCTTTCCAGCTGCGTGGCTCCCGGCACTTACTGGTGCCTGGAATTGTTCCTCCCCAGGTGCGGGACTTTGCAATTCTCCATGTTGAACTTCATGAAATTCTTGTCAGCCCCCCTCTCCATATTTCAGCTCCTCTGTGTCACTTGCTTTATACAGCCATAAGGAATAATTTCTTAAGTTACAGTAAGACAAGTAAACTCCATGAATAAAGGAAAAGAACAGACCTGTATGTCTGCTATATGTGTTATACAGAACTTGGGAGTATCACAGATATAGTGGTACTCACGGACAGATTAAAATTTAACTATGATAACAGTATATAAATATCTTTTACCATATAATTGCTTTGCTCTTCACGTTTTTATCCAAGAGTTGTTGGGAAGGACATTTGCCTTGAACAGTTTGACTGATATAAACTATATCCTGTGCAGATAGTAATTTTGGATGTAGACAGACTGGAAATCCATTTCAAACTTTGTAATATTCCATACCCAACATTTTGAAGCAGAGTATTTGGCTGATTATTTTAGGAGAAGAATTTGTTTTTGTATATATATATATTAACTTAATCATAAATAAAATGTGGTGTCCTTTCTGGAGAAAAATGTTCTATTTTTTAATTCTAAGTTGCTACTGAGCGATTTCCAAAGGCATATTACTGTAGCTAAGAACTTCTTTTTTTTTGACGTTCCCAAGGCACATAAATTCCCTACGTTTCCCTGCAGACAGGACAGAATGTCCCAGAGATTTCACTCACCAAGTGAGTCTTCTCATCATTTTGTTGTGCAGAGACAGGTGTGTTGAGGAAATGAGTAAACCTGGTCAGCAGATCTCATCGAACAAGTTGAGGAAATCCATTAATTCCCTGCTGTACAGCTGCTATGACTTACTCTGAGCTCAGAAGTTTCCTTGAAAACAAATTTTAGGACCACTGGCAGCTAACCCTGAGCAGGTGCTGCCTTTGAATAAGGACAAATATCTGACTTCTACTCTGAAAGTCCCTCTAGTTAAATTAAATATGTATAGACAGGGACGGAAGCATTGAATCAAAACCAGTAGTGATAGTAGGTCCGTTGCCTTCCCTGGTGTCTGCTTCAAAGATAGTGTATTAGACTAGCAAAATGTTTTTGATGATGTTCAGTGAGTGGTGGAATATTACTAGCTGATAACTTCTCAAGTTCATAATGACTCTAGCAACATTGTAGACTATTGGGAATTAAAGAACAGAAGGAAGCTTTATGGAGAAGACTGGATAGGAAAGGGTGATAAGAAAACTCAGATGTCACAGTGAAGCCACATTTCATACTTTATTTATCTCATACTTAAAAAATAACATTAAAATATAAAGAAGAATAAGCTATATCCAAAAAGGTAGCTTCTCAGACTTATTTTAGAAAGGCACAAACAATGACTCAGTAGTGCAGTTTTATTGAAATATAATATTAAAATATCATATGGTGTGGGAGAAAGCACTGCTAATGTTAAGCAAATATTAAGAGGGACAATTTACATCAGCAAACCACACTAAAATCATGTTGCAGAAAAAAAGCAATTCAGAAATTACAAAGCATTGTTGTTTTCCACAGGCTCGGTCCAACATATTTCTAAGACTTCTCAGTAGCACATAAAGTTCAGGCTTAGTTAAGGCTTAATTAGTGAGTCCGAGGAATCACTCTTCAAGTGGTGTCACTGTTGTGACTACCCAGAAGGATCCTACTGACTCTTAAGTGCATTCATTGCCATAAGACACTGCGTCAGGCTGTAATATACAAAATATGGAGCAGAGCTCAAGAGCTGTAAACTTTAACACTTGCTCACTTCAACCTGTGTTATAAATGGTGAGATAAGACCACTGTGCTTCATGGAAGACAGTACCTCCAGACATATCTCCACATACTTCGTTGACTGTTTCAACCACATTTTTGTCTTGACAGAAAACTACAGAGACTGCCTTTTTCCTTCTTTTTTTTTGTACAGTGCCAAAGGCTAGTTAGTGACTTATAGTCCCTGTCTCAACAAAAACTGATTTTGGCATGATGAAACACTTTATCAAGTCAGTTGAAACAGTAATAGTGAATACAATGGGAATTCTGAAATATTGGTGAAATAACATGGGGCAGTTGTCCATGTTGTAGCTATAGCTTACGTTGATTTGTATGGGTTCTAATATTTTCATTAACACTTCTTTGTGACCTATTGTATCCACAGAGGTTCTTATGGTCTCGTTTCAGTGGGAGTCCAGTTTAGTACCTGGACATAGAATCATAGAATCATAGAAAGCCTTGGGTTGGAAGGGACCTTAAAGATCATCCAGTTCCAAATCCCCCGCCATGGGCAGGGATGCCATCCACTAGATCAGGGTGCCCGGGACCCCATCCAAGCTGGCCTTGAACACTTCCAAGGATGGGGCATCCACAACTTCTCTGGGCAACCTGTTCCAGTGCCTCACCACCATCTGAGTAAAGAACTTCTTCCTAACATCTAATCTAAATCTCCCCTCTTTTAGTTTAAAACCATTCGTCCTTGTCCTATCACTATCTGCCAGTGTAAAAAACTCCCTCTCCATCTTTTTTATAAGGCCCCTTTAAGTACAGAAAGGCCACAATGAGGTCTCCCCAGAGCCTTCTCTTCTCCAGGCTGAATACAGCCCCAGCTCTCTCAGCCTTTCT
>VXAL01007466.1:194773-214948 GCA_013399475.1 Chauna torquata | reverse complement strand
TGGACCGCTGAGGGACATCACTCATCACTGGCCTCCACGTGGGCATAGAACCATTGACCACAACTCTCTGGCTGCGGCCATCCAGCCAATTCCTTATCCACCAAATAGTCCACCCTTCAAATCCATATCTCTCCAATTTAGAGATAAGGATGTTGCATGTGAACGTGTCAAAGGCCTTACAGAAGTCCAGGTGATAACATCAGTCATTCTTCACTTGTCGACTGATGTAGTCACTCCATCATAGAAAGCTACCAGTTTGCTCAGGTATGATTTGCCCCTGATGAAGCCATGCTGGCTGTCTCAGATCAGCCTAGTGGTGATCTAGGTGACAGCCTAGGTCCTAATCATGCCTGAATTCTCCATTTCAGTTAAAAAAAAAAAAAAAATTTTGCAGATCGAAATTCATTCAGGGGTGATCCAAATGAATTTTGATTGATTTTGATTGTAGTACAGTAGCCTTCCAAAAAATGTTAAATTCCTTTCTCTTCAAGACAGTTCAGCTTGCAAGGGTATATAATAGAGTTGTAGAAGGATGGATTAGAAAATTAAATACCATCACAGCAAACACATGACTGAAGTGGAAATACATCTTCCCCTCACTGCCATAATTTAATGGTACACATGGTCTTTTTGAAAAATTTTATATTATTGAGGACCCTCAACATGAATGATATACGTGAGCTGAATACAGGGCTCTTGAGTTGGAAGGTAAGGAAAAGCAGGGCACAGTGGTATGTGCAAGCACCTGGAGAGGATGGAAATTTCACCCTCAAGCATTTCTCCAAGCTAGAAAATACCCATGGTAATTGTAGCACATTATAAAAGGTGATAGACAAAGACTGTAGGAAACATGTGCCAGCTTCAAAGGGAAGGGAAGGGAATAATTACAGACCCATGAGACAGACTGACGTTTGTCCAGTTACTTTTTGGAGTGAAGCCTTAATCAGAAAAGTGTTTTTTCTTTTTTTTTTCCTTTGTGCTTCTGAAACACAGTGACTGCAAAGGCTTAAAAGCTTTATAAGCTTTATTAACAAAAAGGAAACAGTGCCACCTAACTGTGGTAACAGTATTTTTTTCATCGCTAAAACTGAAAGAAATGATATTTTGTATCGCAAAGCTTGGAGTGAGGTTGGTTCTATGTGAAACATCATTATCTCTAATTAAAATAGTGTCTACCTTTTCTAAAATCATTATGGGGAGAAGTCTCATTTTGAGTAGAAATGTTTTCTTGATCACTTCACAAGTGTTAAAAATTGTTTTGTTTTTATTATTATTTGTTTATTTGTTTTCATTTCAAGACAACTAATCTGAACAGGATTCATACTTAATTGAGGAGGCTAACTCAGACCACGTACGATGATGCTCAGCTTTAGGGAAACTATCTACTTACTTTTAAACTGAATACCTGTATTAATATGAACATACTTATATGTGTGCATGCTTTTTCTGTAGTTCTTTCCACGAGTTTTCTTTTCAAAATGATCACTTCCATATTACCAAAAGCAAAGCCTGTTGTGACTAATTATCATGACAGTCCCTCAATTGAGAACAGAAAGAGAGGTTTATGAAAGCATCCACTATAAGATGACGGAAAATGTAATTAGCTGTGCCAAGGGAATCTGTACTTAGTACTGGCAGTGTGAATGTCCATCCAAACACAAGTTATATGTATGTAGGTTCATAGCCCAATGTCTAAAAAACATTCCAACTGCAGGTACCTGTGCAATAACAATGCACGTAACTTGTAAGCCTACTGCAAATGTTCACTTTCAAAAATATGTACTATAATTTCTCCTATAAATTCAAAAATATCTACTCTAAAAGCGTATTTTGATTCAGTTGTTTGCTGGTTGCAGCAAGGTAAAGATGCAAGATGCTGAGCCCTGGAGTTTACATATGTGTGTTATCATGAAAAGGAAGTAAACATCAGCTCTTTCTTGGCATCTTATTCTTGTATCTCCTTCTGAACCTATCCCTTATCTTCTCACACTTACATTTCTTCATGTCACAAAATCTCTCACAAAGAAAAGGGGGAAAATGTGCAGCTAAGTGTCTATCAGCTCAAATTGAAATTTATTTCTTTTCTTTTTTTTTTTTTTAAGAATAGTATGCTCTCAGGTATGGGACTTTTAGCTACTCACTTTGATGTTTCATTGTAAACAAAACTTAACGCCAGTGTCTGTGTCATTTTGCATGATTTTGCCTAACAATGAGCTGTGCTGACTAACGGTATTCTAGATGAGAATCTCTTTACTTCAAAGGCTAGGATCCATCTGACATTTTCAAATATCACCAAAGTATTCAGAGAAGCAAAGCGTTGCATATTCTACCACAGTAAGAAGAATTACAGTTGAGTCTGATGCTAAGCATGAGAAGTGGTATCATTCCTAGATTTGGCATTTGATGTATGATCTTCATCCAGTACAGAAATTTACAATTATTTCCCTTTGAACTTTTTAGCTTGACAGGAAAACACCAGTAAAACATTTCTGTTAGTTGTAAGATTTCTGTATGATCCTTTCTGAAGTTTTCTCTCTTTTTACTTCAGAAATGTGCTGAGGAAAAAAAAGTAAACAGTTCTGGAGCTTAGTTCTTGAAAGATTACATGTATCTGAACAAGGCAACCTGAGATTCATTTTTGTAATGTGAATGCCATGAATAGAAGCCTACCTTTTTCAGGGCTATGTGTACTTTGAGAACAAAAATCAAATGTAAGAAAAAAGCAAGTTGTGGCTGTAGGAACAAAAGACATAATCCATGCAAGTGTTTGAGAGAGAGAGAGTTTATTCTCTCCCAGTAAAACTGAACTAGTTTATTTAGTTATATTTAGTTTGTTAGTTAGTTAATTTAGTTAGGCAGTTGGATGTTGCTTTTATGTGTGTTATTTTTCTTTCCTTTTTTTTTTTTTCATTACNTTTTTTTTTTTTTTTTGAGATCCCATTCTACTTCAAAAGTTAAAAAGAGAGATTCCATTTGTTTAATGCAAATAATAATTTTATCATTAAGATGGAAAGGATAGCAAATTTTACTACTTTATTCAGTTTCTATATTAGGTGTTATTAACAGCTGCACTCTTAATGTGCACACAGAGAAGTTTTCCTTGGGCTGTAACTTATTGTATTGCTTTTTGACTTCAGTTAACTACTTGGTAAAATGCCACAGAAACAGTTTATGCTGAAGTCTGTGCAGCTAGTAGTGAAGTAGGCAATAGTTCAAAAAATCTGATACCAGTGCTCAAATGTAGCACACATCAAACAGGAACATTAAAACTTCATTCTGCTCTTCCCTCTTGCTCTCACATTTGCAGTCTCTCATATAATTCACGCTCCTCCCTGCCTCCACTCAAACACACACACATACAGCTTCAACCATTGGGTAATGAGCAACTACAAGAGGTATAATTGAACACCCCACTCTTTAAAAATGATATTAAAAGACTATATGATGTGTGCATATGTATTTCTTTTATGTATGTACATGAACACATACACATGCATATACATACAAATATTAGAAAATATATCAGTATATTTCCTTGTGGAAAATAGGAAATAAGAGGTGAGTACTATCAACAGCAGAAAACAGGATGAGCTAGGCAGTAGCATCATGGTCTGGAAGTAATAATGCAGTTTGTGTGTTTTACAGGAAAAGGACCTCCGTGAAGAAATGCCAGCTTGTGGTACCCTCTCTCCCTTTCTGCCTATCCTCTCCGCACTAGCACGAAGAGAAACAAGCTAGCATCCTGACACAGTCTGAAAGACAGTGACCCGATGGTGGCAAATGCCTTCCTTACCTTGCACAGAAGTAAGCCAGCCCCTTTGCAGCACCCTGCATTTGACCAAGAAGCACTCAGGAGGCAACTGTTATCATCACACAGTATGTGTGCTTTATACCAGGGCTAGCCCATGAGTCAAGGTGCAGCAGCTTTCCTCTGGAAAATGTTTCCAGCACTACTTAGCTGGAGTGCCATCAGCATAACATAGCAGTAGATTTTCTACTTTTAAAAGCCTTCCAAAAGAGCAAAAACCATATAACTGGCAGTCTCTCAATGCCTTGTCTGGTGCTTCTTTCCGGTTTACTTTCTTTATAATTCTCCAACACAAAAGACATGCTCACTCCTAATGCAGGGTCATTTTTACATCACCAGTACTCTTGCATGAGATTTTATCAAGAACTGATTAAAATAAACAACCTGCATAAATACCATGGGAGAGGGCAAGCCAGATGGCTACAAAACCTCTTGAATTTTTAGATTAGCCTCTTTTGTCTTTCAGAAATCAAAGTGGGTCCTACCCATCTAGCAATGGTATCAAGGTGCAAATCAGAGTCACCTCCCATTTCATTGCAATATAGAAATAAAGATCTGCTTGGACATTTCTGCAGTAATATATAACGTATGTATACATTTAAGCACACACATCTACAGTTATATACATGAGTATGTGTATATATACATACATGAACACACATATATACATAAACCTGTTTACTATTTTAAAGTTTTAAAATAAAACCTAATGAGGTTATTATAGACATTTCTGGAAATTGTATTTATAGTCAATTTCACAAAAATAAAATAATAAATAAACTACTTTGTGTGCTGAAATTTTTAAAATTTGCAAGTCAGAGGTATTTGGTTAATGAAAAATTGTTTTAAGTTCCTCTACTTCCAGAAATATCCACATAATTTCATTCTCAAGTAGATTTGTGTCTAAAAGAACAAGAAAGAAAAAAAGAAAAGAAAAGAAAAGATATGAAAAGAAAAGAAAAAAATCTCTAAATGAGACAGAAGGTACCTGTCTTCTTCAGAAGGTACCTATCTTCTTTGCAACCATCTGAGCTTATTTAGCACTAAGCAAAAATCATTGTTCGTGCCTTTAAAGTCCTGGGTCTATTCAAAGGCTGTCCAAACCAAGTTCAGAATAATTGACCATGTATATGTCATATTTACCTTGATTAACAGAACAGAGGATTGCTTGGATGTAATGGAAGAAAGGTGTGTTCTTCTATACTGTAGATACTAACTGCTTGAAATGAAGAAAATCATCTTTGATGTAGCTTATTTCAATGCAATCACCTTGATACTTTTTTCTGTGATAATTATTCTGGGATACATTATTCCAGGATACAATATTTCCAGGATATCTGAATGACAGATGAGGTATCACATTTTCCTAAGTATCTGTCACATTACCTCATGTGATGTGACATCTCAAAATGAGATGGTGCTCATGTTTATCTCAGATTTTTGTTGTTCTTTAAAACACAAAACTTTCCTAGAACTTGTTTTATTTAAAAAAAAAAAAAAAAAAAAAGATGTTACATGTGTTCAGAATTCCCTATGTGTGTGCGGGGTTTCAACGCACAGTGGCTGTTAAACTAAGGCTTAGGTGTTGGAATTGCACACAGTGGCTGTTGTTTACACTGCATATTTTCTGCTGATAGTTCTATAAAAACTCCCTATGCATTATAAATGTTGCCGCTGAAAAGAGGAGCGGTACTGGTCAGATCACAAGGGAGTTGTAGAACTCACTATACTTTAATGAGAGTCAGTAGGATGCAGGTAACCTGCAAATGCTTATTATCACTCAGGCTGTGGACCAAATTGAAGACAAGATACAACAAGAAATGCTGACTAATGCTGGCAGAAAGGAAGATGGAAAGTAGAACAACATGGTTTCCCTAGAGGTTATACAATAGATATGGAGACTTCTATGTCAGGGTATAGGGTTGGAGCCTGCTGCTTGTCCGGTGAAGCAATCAGAGAGGCAACTGAACTCGATATTAGAGCACTTCTTTTGGGTAAATGAAATCAGTGGGTGACAGATCAGATAGCAAAGCAGAGGTGAAAAAAGTAAAGTCAAAGGCCCTTATGCTACATTGGTTCTTGGCTGCCAAAATTGTCCTGGTGGGTGATAGACAGCTGGATGTGAGTTATTGCAGTCTGAAAGTATTCTCACTTATTATCTAGAACTGGAAGGCTGTGAAGTTGGTAGTTCAGCTGCATTATCTCTTCTCACCCTCCAAGCACCCAATCTGATTTCAGCTTGGCTAGCCCCAAGGGTGATGACTGACATGGGACCCACTAGTGAGACATTCTGGCCAAGAGGAGCCACAAGCTGACACTGTGACCCTTGTCAAACAAGACACCTCCGAGATCAAGAGACTAAATTTGGTACACAGAACTGAACAGGAGGTACAAGGGTGGGTAGAGGGCTCAGAGCTACACAAGCAGTAAGCAAGCCAGGGCTTGTGGAGAGGTCACATTATTCAAAAAAGCACTCAGGAGAAGAGATCCTCCTGCCTTTGGCTCTGGTTAAAATCATCAGGAAAGTTACAGAATTATTCTGCTTCCTGACTTTTCCATCCACTTGTCCCTCATGTTTATATATTTCGTGAATAAGAGCTTGCCTTCCAGCCTTCCTTCCTTTGTTTCAATTCCATCACGGGCTTTCACATTCCTATATTTCCAGGACATCTGAATGACAGCTGAAGTAACATGCATTTTCCTAGTTATCTGTCACGACACCTCATATATATGCTATTCCAAAATGAGATGATGCTGGTATTTCTCTCATGTTTATTATATGCAGAATCTCTAGAGCTGTATTTTTTTCTGTCAGAACTGCTGGGCTTCTTCTATTTGTTTTGGGGTTGTTTTTGATGCAGTGACCAAATTTCTGTATAGCCTATTCTTTTTGAAAATATGCCAATGATTTCTGTAATGGCACTGTCCTTACTGTTTTCTATGCTTCTCTTTATGCAGCTCACTAATAGCTCAATAATACAGCCTAATATCCTCTGCAGTAAATCTCTGAAAATGGAGACATGCTGTTAGATATTTTCAGCAATTTTTGAAAAAGCTTGGACCCTTTTAATTTAGATTAATCAAATTTAAAATCACTCCTCAGCATCCACTGAATTACACGTGTTCAGAGTTTCACTGGCCATTTAGTAAGGGTTCACTTATTAATTTGCTAGAACAAGCCAACAAAGAGTGCTTCTCTCCTTGCTGGCCAATTATTCTTCTGATTTTTATGGGGGGAGTGTGAAGTCTGAGGTTACAGCTTGACAACTAAGGTGCTCAAACCCTAAATAATTTGGGATGCATTCCTATGAGGCCATTTAGGTTTTGTTATTTGTTATACGCTCTTGTTACTAATTACAAAGAATAACATGACTGATAAAAGAAGAGGGAAAGAATAAATGCTTTGCTGTGATATTCTGCATACTGATGGGTGTGTTCTAAAATTCCATCAACTATCAAAATGTATTTCTGAATAAAATTCAGTTTCTTCTAGATAAGAAAACAACAGTTGTTTATAATAATCTCTTGCATTAATACTAGCTTATTGACTGTATAGACTTACAAATAAATGTGAGGTTCTTGGAACCAGCTTCTGAATATGCTATTTAATCCTTCAGCCTTTGTTGTAGAAGGATGTCTACAGTCACATTTCATGACCCTTAGGCCTTGTTCTCAGTATCTTTTGGAATCTTTCCCAGCAAACTCACAATATATAAAATGAAAACCTGATCCCTTTGAAGTAAATCAGAGTTTTGTTATGGACTTCAATCAATTCAGGATTCTCTTCTTATGCGTCTGCTGTTTAAAAATGGAAAATAACTTCCTTGGGGAGATTTATTAAGGAAAAAAAAATAAAGTTAATGACACTAATATGCTTTGTCTTTGTTTATTCCTAAAGCTTTGGCTAGTTCTTTATGCAGATAGAATCCATCAGTTGCTCAGAGTAACATATTTTTCTGTTTATTAAAAAATGAGTATGTAGTTGCATATGTGTATGCCCAAAACTGTATACCAGGACTAATTTTGTTAAAGAATAGTGCATGTAGAACTGCTCTTGACTACATGAGTTCTTATTTCAGAACCTCATTCAGAACAAAATTAGTCCTGCTGTACAGCTTTTCAGCCATCTCCTTCATGTCTACCCTAAGGTCCTTTTTCCTGGAACAATGAAAAACAATGTTCAAATGGCTACAGTTCTACATATGCACTCATTTTTAGGTTTCATGTTATCAGAGGGTACTTTGAATGCAGAATAGATTTTTATGAAGCAGACATCTCTCATGGAGTACTTATCATCCCATTTTCAGTGTATCTATGTTAACAGAAGCTTAAAGCATTAATGTTACTTGGAAGATGACTTAGTCATTATTCATGACACTTTTCCTGTATGCTATATAAAAACAAAATTAGTACAACTACAACTCGTTAATATATCTGGCACAAAATATGGATACTTGGAATTACTGGGCTCTTTGGCAGCAAAATATCAGTAGTGCTGTACAACTAGCTTGGTAGCCTTGTGATTATCACTCCATGACACCTTCAGAGTTTAATTTATTCACTCATTTGCCTAGTTTGCAGGTCAGCCACTGGTGAAAAAACTACAGACTTAACGTTTTTCCAAAATACAGTTCCCCAAGATCAGTTCATTGAGCTGAAAGCTCCTGACTATTCTTTCTTGGCCAAAAACAATTAATGCCACTTAAAGGCTTGAAAAGAAAGAGAACAATTCCTCTGTTGTGTCCAGGCAAGTGAAAACAAGATTGCTAATTCAAAAGTCCTTTTTCCAGGGGTTTGTTCATATGTTAACTGAAGAAAACATCTCAGAACTTCCACAACAGCTAATATGTCTGGATAACATTGGTCAGGTTCTGCTTTTATTTCAGCTAAGAAGCATTTCTCTCTTTCTTGATTTACATCTTTGAACATTTTGTGTTTGCACTGCTTGGAGCTGTCAGTGATCACTTCATATTTTCTTATTCAGTCAGTAATCTGAAAACAGTAGGAGGCCCAGTTAACTTTGAACAGGTTATAAAAAGCAAGAAAACAGACTGCTGGGATATTCAGTGATATGCCAGTGATGTCATCCTCATTTCTTTCAGTGTTGACTTTGTAAGGAGATGGAACGATTTTCCTTAACTTCAGAAAATGATTCAAGTTGTTCCCTTAGTCTTAGATACTACAGAAGAAATAAAAAGAAAGTGTACCCCATTAATAATGGCAGCAACAGAGAACCATGTTGCCTATGTTTTTTCTGAAGGCTACTATGTAGGACTGGTAGACTAAGAGTCAGCACTGGCTCATACCTTGCAAAGCCAAGGTAGTATTGTCACCAGTGTATGTTTATTGCAACAGTTCAGAATTCACAAAGTTTTATTTGAGAAGACAGATATCTGTCTTAATCGTAATGATTTAAGGTAAGCTCGTTGCATTCAGACCAGTTTTTCCAAAGCTTGCACACTGAATCCACATACACAATTTTTCCCACTTACTCTCTTGTTTTCACACATGCCAACAAGACTGACAGTACTTCAGCAAATTCAGCAACTAAATGCATGTTTGCCCCATATGTGCAAAACCCAGTGACGCACACAGCATCAGTTGGGCACCTGTGTTTGAGAGCTCATGGAGTCAAACAAACACTTCATTATATGTTTGAAAATCAGCCTGCATTTCTCCAAGTTTATTTTCCCTTTTTCGTGTTTTCCACATAAAAAAAAAACCTTTAGAAATTTCATTGTGACACTAGCACCCCTTTATCTGTAAAACTGCTCCACTTAATTTAAAGCTGTGATTGTAAGTGTCTGCCTGTGTTCATTTTCTGGAGAAGTAAAAGATTTCTGCTATCTTTGGAATTACTTTATTTTTTGTTCTGTAAAATGAAATGCCATCTTACATTGTTAGATGAATGAATTCTGATTACTATATTTATATCAAAGCTGACTTCAATCTCTTCTCCAGAGATCAAGTTGCAGATATTATGCCAGCCTTATTAAACAACAGGACCTTTTGCAAGTGTCATCTTTTTTCACAGCCCTGACAGAACAAGAATGGAATTTCAAAGTATCTTAATTTTTTGCAGGTTTTAGACAGCTAAATATAATTTTTAATCTCACAACAATACTGGTGAGAAGGGACCTTGGAAGGTCTCCATTGCAAGTTCTTGCTCCATGCAGGGTCAGTTATGAGATCCAGCTGGGTTGCTCAGGGCTTTGACCTGTCAGATCTTGAAAACCTCTGAGGACAGAGACTGCGCAGACTACCTGGGCAGCCTGTGCCCCTGCCTGGCTGTCCTCAGGGTGAAAACCTTCCTGAAAATCAACTGAACAGGGAGAAAATCAGGGCTGAACCTCTCTTGTTTCCATTTATGACTTGTCTGTCATCTTCCCAACATGTACCACTGTGAAGAGCCTGTTTCTGTCTTACAGTTATCAAGAGTTGCTGTTAAGTGCACCCAAAGCCATCTCATCTCCGGTTTGAACCAGCCCTGGTCCCTCAACCTCTCCCCAAGGGAGAAGTGCTCCAGACCCAACTAACCTGGTAGCCCTCCCTCCAGACTGTAACAGCCTAACTTGGATATCAGAACATTGTGGGAAAAAGTGTCAAAAGCCTTGCTAAAGTCACAATAAATGACATCCGCTGCTCACCCCTTGTCAACCCAGTCTTTGAATCACTGAGGGCATTTGGGCTGCTCAGGTAACACCCACCCTTGGCAGAGCCATGACTGCTCCTTCCACTCATCTTCTTCTCCTTCACATGCCCAGAAACATGTTCTGAGGAGATGCGCTCCATGATTTTCCCAGAGATCAAAATGAGTGAAGCTGACTGATCTCTAGTTTATGAATCAAATTTTACAGATCAAAGGCTTTAGGGGTCTAGGAAAAGGAATAGCATACACATCTTGTCTACTCATTGAACATGTTCTTCAAAAAAATTGCATGGTGCTGAGCAGTTCAAATTTAGTTTTCATGTTAAAGTAGAAAGTAGAAAATTTGTTATCTGTGGTAAATAATGAGGAGGTTGTTTTCTGTTATTTGTTTGTTTGTTTTTGTTTTGATAAGTCTGTATTTCTTTTAAACATTGCAAAGAGCATTCCTGCATAGACCTCATTCAAAATTAGTGATTATGTCAGCCTTCATGAAAACTAAAAATTTATGAAAATGTTAGAAAATTTTATTCAACATTTTTGCTAGGGAAATTAATTAAATATAGTGTATACTGTGTGCAGAGCTATTTAAATATTTTTGTTAAATAAAAATGGTAAAAATGTGAATTCTCTCCAGTAAGAAATTATAATTCATATAGATCTAGTTAGAGGAAGAATTCATGTAAAATGAAAAAAGGGTGAACCATATCTTTCTGCAGTAGCTCTTTCCTGGTTTTGAATATCAACCCCTTTTTTCAAAATATTAAAGGTTTCTTTGTTTTGTTTGTCAATATTATGCTTCAAAAATAATTGCTGAAGGTGAAATATATTCTTGACTCTGTACGTCTCTGATATGGTTATTACTCAAATATATTATAGAGCTTTAATAAATTATGCAAAATAATATATGCAAAAATATTTATTTAAATAAATCTATTTTATTGTGGTATTTAGTAACCATAATAATAATGAAACAATGTAAGATATACGAAAACAAGTAAGAGTTTTCACATGTGTTACTTTGTCTTATATTTCTGACCTCATTTGCTTGTGATGTTAATGTTCCATGCCATGTACATTCAGGTGTTGCTTAGTAATTGGGTATGTTTTTGACCCTCAGTAATTTCATCAGAATGCTGTAAATACAAAAAACCTTTTCATGCTATTTTCAAAACTGCACAGTTTCCTGGAATAGCATTATGCACAAAGTATATTATTTAAATGCATAAGAAGTTAATGAGTTAACTGATGCATCCATTTTTAATTATCATTGCTTCTTCTAGATGCTTTCCATTCCTTTTTTTACCTTTTTCATTACGTGTATGTAACTGTCATCTCTTACACATTCCACACAGAAGGAGGCTAAAGTTTCCCCTTTCCCAAGTGACTGCCATAAACAATGGGCTGTAAGCTTGCTCTGACTATAGTCGTGTTATAGTCACGGTCTACTGAATAAACCCTGATGATCAGAGCATTTGCCTCAGTAAGGTTTACATCTTTTTACTGTAGATTTCTCCTGTCAGTATTTTTTTAACATCCTGAATAACCGAAATTTAACTTTGCCCATGGTTGTAGCTGCTGCCACTCTGGTTGGCTATTTACCATTCAAAGCTTAGCCGGAATGATGAAGAGGAAGTAATCTACTAAACTAAATGAAATTAAGATGATTAAATGTTTGCGGTCTACATAATGTTTATCTTGTGTAAACAACATGAAGAATCACATACCTAATAAACCTACAGAAGTAGGCTTTTCAGTAGAATGTACCACATCTACTGAGAAACATTTAACCAACACAACACATTCTCATGTATATCTTCAGGCCAAGTGTGTTAGAATAAATGACCTCAAACTTGACTTCAGATGTGGAGTCTTTTTACAAAGAATGGACATCGATAGTTAATAAATAACTATACAGGTGTTATATAACATTGAAGTCCTTCAAACTTGCTGTCAAATGTGGAACAGATGAAGAAGCTGAGAAATTCTCCATCACGCATGATGTGGAAAAAAAAAAAAAAACTTGTCTGTCCAAGACATCATATTATTTGCTACTGCTTTTATTATGTATACTAATAAAATTCTAGCCGCTTTAACTGCTGCAGTAAGCAGAACACTTAATAAACTGGACTCGGTATCTATGTATAAAGATCTACAGCAGTAGAGATGCAATCTTCACTTCTGTGAACAAAAAATTAACTCTTGAATTGAATCTGTAAATGGGAATGGGTGCCTACATCTTCTTGTTAATCTATGGAGTAATCATCTCTGCTTAGAAGTGAAAGTATATGAAATAAGTTTTTTAAATTGCCACATTTTATTAGCACAGCTTTAGAAGTGAAGGCATTTATTTCATAAAGGTCCTACTGATTGTCAGTCTAAAACAGAGCAGACTAGAACAAGATAGAATGACCGGTGGGGATGAATTTCTTCTAAAGTCATGTAATCCGCCAAAAGGAACAGGATGTAACTTGAGAAAAGCAACTATACAATGATGACACTATAAAATCAAGTCATTTAGTTGCATATAGGTGTCCTCTTCAAACAACCCTTTTTTGCTGATAAAAAAAAAAAAAAAATCTATTTTGCTTAACATGAACTCCAAAATAATCTCAAACCACTTTCATTAGGATTAAGATTTTTTTTTCCACATATGTGAACTTAGATATCTAAAAATGTCTCCACTCATTAGTAGAACTAAAAAAAAAAAAAAAAAACAAAACCAGGAAATCATTAATTTAGTGCAGTTTCACCCACTAAGATGAAGATGAAGTCACAGAAAGCAGTGACTCTGAGAACTAGGCAGTTACCTCAGAATTTCTCACAAGAAATGTAATTACTTGATCCTTTCTCTGTAATGAAGAGCTGAAGAAATCTTTAGCTCCCTAAAAGGAAATGATGATATAAAAGTAAGGAAGGGCTTAGCCTTAGTTTGCAGTGGTTGACTGTGCTTCAAGATGGTTATGGAAACTATAGAAATTTCAAAATCCACTGAAAGATGTAGGTTCAGTTCTAAACAGTTGCGTAAGGACTTTGGTTCATTCAGCTGCCCAAGGAGAAGACCACAAGAAACTTAAGCACTTTGTTTAGGTGCAGGAGCAAACACAAGGTCTTCTGAAGTTTCTGATGAGCTGGTGAGAAGGTTCAGGTGCTGCAACTAGAAGCTAAAGAAACCAAACTGGTGTAACATTCAACCAATGTAGCCATTGACACTGGTGAATATGTCTTCACTGAGAATCCTTATCATGAGACATCACAGCTTTCAGAAAGATCTTCAGTGTGCTTTTTCCTTTTTCCTTTCTTTTTTTTTTTTTTTTTTTTTTTTTGGAGGAGGGGAGGGCAGGGATGGGAGGATGGAGTTCTCCAACCTGTGTATGGAGAAATGGGTCAGGAAAGCACTAAACAAATAAAAATCATGGTCTATCTGGGCTTGAAATGTGTGGTTCTGAGTTCCCATGTCCCTGTGTTCATTTCCTCTAGCATTCATAACATGCTCCTAACGCTGGTAGTTCTATGTTAAAACAAGAATTATAACTAATCCTCAAGTTCTGGAGTTTCATTCAGTGTCTCGACAAAGCTAAGGAGGATGTTTTCTTTCCCCCACTGCATCACTTCTGTTTTGCTTCTGTTTTGTCTTTTAGTCTTCCCTTGAAGCATCAGCAACTGACCACCTCTGAAGACACACTAAGGAGCTGGGTGGCCGGTGGTCTGAGAAAGCACAAAGAATTCCTATAGCAATATTTAATACTTCCTGTAGTACTTTCTGCCTACTTTGATCTTATTACTTTAATTAAACACTTAATATGTGAACATCTAAGTAAAAACTGCTAGGAGACAATAAGCATTTTTGCAGTGATAGTTCAAAACATCTTACTCAATACTTCCTCTGTTTTGGCTGCTGCTCCTTCTTCCTGCTGCTTTTGATTCTCTCCAAAGTAGAAAAGGCTAAATTAAAATCTCTATTCCTATCAGGTACCATTTCCTTTTTCTTCATTTCTTGCTCTGGTTTGCTGCAGTGATCTCAACAACCAGGGCATCGACTCTGGGCTCTAACTCATGTTTCTTCCCTGTGAATGTGCCGCCATTTAGATTCTATTTGTAAGGGCAATTTTGTAGCATATTTACAATTTTATTGGTTATGGCATACCAGCTAGTGTGCTTTTATGATTTTATTTATCTACAATGAAGAACATATTATATATTGCCACTTTGAAGATGTGTATATGCATGTATATGCATTTTTCTGACAGTTGTGTGACTGCTTTTTGTCCTGAGTAGAAACCAATCATGTGGCTAAATTGCCAGATGTATTCGTTAGCAGCATTTTCTAAGAATTTTTGCTCAGCTTTACTGTCTACACAAACCTTCCTACAAACTAGTGTCTAAGTGTATCTGTCCTTTTAATGTAGCTGGAATTTATTTTCTGATTTCTTTATTCAATAATATTTAAACATGTCTAGCTCAAAAAAAAAAAAAAAAATCCACAATCCTTTCTGCAGTAGTGACAGAAACAGAAATCAGACTTTGCTTTGTTACAGGGACTTAAGTGTATTTATAGCCCACAAGGCAAATTTCTGCAGCTTTCTTCATAGAGGAAAGAAACTAGGAAAGAACTAGGGGTACATCTGGTATTAAACTGTTCCTTATCTGAAGTCCTTCAACACCTAGGGCATCTGGAAAGTCTGCTTAGAGATGGGGGCATTGGGAAAGCTCTGCAATCTCCATTTGAGAGCTTGCTTTAAACTCATAATCCCAGAGTTACTGCACTCCAAGTTTTACTTTGTGGCACGATTGCTGGGAATTAGACCTAGCAATGGATGGCTGTAGGTGGCTCAGAGTAATTTTTATTCCCACATCCTCAACGGTTGTGCAGAGAGAAGAGGAACTGTCTGACGTGGGGGGAGGAGTGTTGCTGTAGGAATGCAATTCATGAAATGCAATTTCATTTCTGGAAGATACCCATGCATACTAAACAAGTCCTGTCCCCAGTACGTGACTATACTGATCCCGCAGCTCTGAATTCCCTTTGAATGTCATTGAGGGGATATGGCTGTTATTCCTCAGCAAAGGATGCAAATTTCTTTTCAAGAAAACTGAGAGGTGACTGATGAGGAGCTTCTGAAAAGATTTTTCCTGAAGTCAGAAAGAAATACAAATGTATAAAGTATAGGTCAAATGTTGCCTTGTCTAAGAGACTAGGGCAAACATATAGTATAGGGGAATATTTATTTGAAGACAAGTTGCTGTAAAAATAACTAAGACTTTATTACAGATAAAAGAGAAAGAGAGAGAGAAAGAAGCCTTATTAATATTATTGGCATCCTATATATATATATATGGAGGTATTCATGCACAGCTATTATTCTGAGGAGCATGTACTGCAGTCTCCTTTTTGCAGTCTAATCAGAAAAGTGGTATCCGCTGCAACTCCGCTAAAAAAAAAAAAAAAAATCATTTTCCTATCAGTAAAAGAGATTTGACTTACCTCTGTTAGTGTCAGAAATAGATAACATCTGTTCAATGCTTCTTTTCTGGAGCTGCCTGAATGTCTCTAGCCACCTTTTGAACTGCAGTCTTATGGATGTTTAATGTAACAATGCTGAATGGATTTTAAATGAAAGGGGATTCCATTGCTGAGGGAGCCCTTTCCCAAAATGTGGGATGTTCTGTAAGTGCATTTTTAGTGCTATCTTTTCTTAGTGCATTTGGCTATGTGCCACTTGGTAAGTTGTCTTCCATATGAAAATTAGTACTTGGGAAAGAATGGAACGCCACTGTACATATATAATGCTTATCCTTAACTGTAAAACATTGTTCATTAAGCTGCCACATGAATGTGTGATTTAAAAAGGTTTTGTGTTGGTAATACCTGAGCAGCCATCAATTACTTGGAGTTATATAACTTTTCGGAGGAAAACAGCCATGTCTTACAAAATACCTGGTGAGAAATGGCAAGTGACTGAAAACAGAAGGTGAACATTGTGTTCGGGAGATTGATTGGGTTTTGTTCTGGGAGCAAAAGAAGGTTATTTAATAGAAAGATGCTATCATGGCACAGTCATCACAATTGATATTGATACAACAAAAAGGCATTTGACCAAAATTGTTCTAGGTTCAGGTTCAAAGGTGTTTAACCACCTAAAGGTGCAGGAATTCTGCATTTTTGTTATGATTTTTCCATAAACCATCAAATATTAAGCACAAGAAAATTAGAAGAACAAGAAAACACCTCTGGGTACCCTCTGTATAAGTAGGGCACATCTGCAGCCCTTATTATGTAATTCTTTGAGGAGCTGCCACGAGCCTTTGGTAGTGCAGAGACATGCCAGGAGTGCTCTGAAGCTCTGTGGAAGTAAAACTCTAATACCGTATTCCCTCACAGGAGGAAAAATGGTAAGTGTCATTTCATTATCCTTTTATTTGACATTCATTTTCTTTCATCAGTAAGAAAATTTTCATAATAGCAACTCCTAGTTCTTGCTTCTTAATAAAGCATGAAGGATGTTTCTTTGGATTTTATAATTAAAAGTATCTTCAAACATATTCAAAAGAGGCCAGTGCTATTTAACCAATTAGATCATAATAACCATCACCAACTGCAAGGGTGGCTCTCAGCATCCCTCGCTTCTCTGCTAAAGTTATGAACAATGTCAGTGCAATGCTTTGGGAAGAGAGAGGGGAACATTTTTTCAAAGCCCTGAAACTTTCAGCTTTTGTTGCATGAGACCTTAGCAAGGACTAGATTTATCTATTTTTTTTTTCCACTTTTGAGCAGCCCATGTCTATAAAAATGAAGATGCACAGAATAGCCCCACACAGCCCTGGCCATTGCGTGACCAATAATGTCAGAGCTGCCTCCCAGATGTGACCAAGTTTGGCTTCATGGCAATGGGTGCCACAGCTGTCCAAACAGAACAGCCTTGTTGAATTTACAGCTGGATAGACAGACTCTGCCATTTCAGTCTAATGTCAAGGTTTACAGTGGTGGATGGGAAGCAAGGGCCAAGGCAGAATTTCAACTTCAGTGGCTTAGTAGGAGTTCAGGTGTGATGGTGACACCACTGGCAGCTTCTGATAACAAGATAAAAATTTTCACCAGTGAGTGTTTCTCATTATTTTGACCACTAGGCCTTCTCTGTGATATTTAGGTCCTGACAGAAAGACCTGAGAGCCAGTGGTCTGTGCTGCAGCCAGAGTCAGAGCCCATCTTGTCTGCCCAACATTGGGCTCCAGAGGTACCTGCAAGGCAGAGGGGATGGCAAAAGATGGACCAGCTCATGCTAGCTGCCTTACCTGAAGCCTTTCACCAGGTGGGCTCCCAGGGGTTAAACTGAGCATCTGAAAAAAATTGACACTAAGCCCAGGCTAAACGTCAAACACCTTTGTACCTTTACCAATGTGGAAAAATATTTTCCATTTTGTAGGCTCTCAAGATTTTAAAAACAGAGTCTGTTATTGTAAATTTTTCAAATACTGGAAAGAGTGTACAGGAAAGGATGAGCACCAAGAACTAAAGTCTGTTCACACAACTACCAGCTACCGTGTTTGTGCCATGTTCATGCAACCACATCTCAAGGGACTCACTCCCAAAGCTGAAAACCTCCTCTGATGTAATTACCAGGCACCTAGTTCAGCTGGGAAATCTGTGAGTTTATGCCCAGGAGAGGCAAAGTCTTTGATAGTAATACTACTAGCTTCTATGTTTTGAAGCCCCAACAAAACTGAGAAGATAGGCAGAGAAGGCATTACGAGCCCAGTGGTGTAGACACTTCTAATCATTTCTGGGGGTTCATACAGTTCATACAGGTATTAAATCACATTGAAAAATGGTGTTCTCAGAAAGGTAACAACAATTCCATTTGATAATGTGTTGCCTCTGATGGAAATACATTAAAGCAATGTATGTGCCACGGAGTGTTTTCCTTCATTTATTGCTGATTTTCCCCTTTTTGCAAGGACAGACCACAGCAGTTTGTAATTCTTTCAAGTACTGTAAGAAACAGCATAAACTACAACAATTTGGAAAGGAAGCAAGAATTACGAGGGATTCACCTCTGTTATAGATAGCACATTGCTTTATATAATTGTATAATATAATATATATAATGTAATTAATATAATATGATTAATATAATATAAATACAGTTGCAGATGTTCCTTTTTCATGTACTAAATAGATAAAGATTCTTTGCTTTCAAAAAATGTCTTAGATTTTGGATTCATTGGCTTTTTATGTTTGTAAAAAGCATATTAGGCCTTTGGTGGTGTAAGAACCTGTAGCTCCAGTGTTACTGGCTAAAAGTCCTAAAGGACTTTTTCACAAGGGGAAAAAAGTTTGCAGTGCCTTCTGGCAGCAACCAACTTTTCAAAGCCCAATCTTCTATACCAGTACTGTTTACAAGATAAAGCTGGATTTGCATCTTTGTAAAAGGACACATTTGAAGATCCTCAAGGAATGCATAAGGTAAAAAGGTAAAGAGTAGGGATAAACATATAAAGAGGACAATGTAACAAAAGAAGGCATAATAAACACAAAGCAAAAGATCCTCTCACTGCAATTTTTCCCTGGCTGCTTCAAGCTCCTGCCCACAGAACCTTTGCTTTTATCAACTTTAGTTGTGACTCAGGTACTCAGTCTTTACCAAATTTTGGTACTCAGCATGCCACCATTTCACATTTTAGTACAACCTCCATCTTGTCTGTCCCTCTGTCACCGACAGGTGAGCTGCAGGTCAGCACTGATACTAGGAACAAGTTAAAGCAATAGCTTATCTGAGAGCTGCCTTTTGATACATAGCACTCAACAGAATACCAAACATCTATGAATGTATCTACTGTACTATAAATCCTTGAGTAAGGAATATATTAAGGAAATGATCAGTCAACCCTTTGGATGCACTTTCAGCACTCCTACCATAACAGTCACATGGCACATAAAGTACAATGCCCACTTCTAGTTTACATCTTCTAGTTTACACCCACTACCCCTACTACCTGTAGGGGTAATGAGATGAAACTATGCTTGTTTCTGACATTTCACTTCTGCCAATACTCTGCAAGCAAAAAACAGACCACCAAAGTAGCTCATTTTTCATATATATGACTGCAGAGGGCTCAGAACTTCCTGGTTTTGCTGTGAAGCTTTGAAATGAATCCTGCTTGTTAACTCCTGTTCTTGTCAATTCTTGTTGACATAGGAGAACTTATTGCTGAGGGGCCAGGTGTGATGACAAACATCTGGGAATTTGATGCTCATAATTAAAAGCTAATAAAATGCAGCTCACAGAAAGGTCTATCATCAGAGGAAATACCTTTTTTTAGACAAACTGATATGGGTTGTTAGTGCTGATCAGTGTAGTGTTCCTATCTCCATAGCACATAGTGAAGCAAAGAAGTTCTTTTAAAATTAGTAGTCTTGGATAAGTTGTCATGTAATGCTGCCTTCAATAGGAAAGTGCCTTCATCTGTGATGTGTACAGTTATTTGAACTAATGGAAACTTTAGCATTTCTGAATTAGTGTATATCTTTATCATTGTATATCAATGTTTTTTTGTTGCTCACCCTGGACAAATATTTAGACTATCTTCAAAAGGGTATGAAAGACATTAGGAAATTGTTCTACTCATTAGGTGGAACTTTGATGACATAAAAATGTCTGTGAACTTTATGACCATAACACTGAAAAAGAGAGGAGAGGAGAGGAGAGGAGAGGAGAGGAGA
>VXAL01007466.1:158389-193723 GCA_013399475.1 Chauna torquata | reverse complement strand
AAGAAAAGAAAAGAAAAGAAAAGAAAAGAAAAGAAAAGAAAAGAAAAGAAAAGAAAAGAAAAGAAAAGAAAAGAAAAGAAAAGAAAAGAAAAGAAAAGAAAAGAAAAGAAAAGAAAAGAAAAGAAAAGAAAAAGAAAAGAAAAAGAAAAGAAAAAAGAAAAGGAGAACACCACTAGATGGCGTTAATTCAGCATCCAAACCTAGAAACAGACTACAGCTTTATCATAACTAAATCTCATTTCAGTGAATGCACTAATATTAAATGCAATCATAATCATTTTTATTTTGCTTTAAGTGTGCTCTATCCATTCGATGACGTTATCTTCTTTCCATCTATATCTAGTGTATCATTGATATGCATTGTCAAACAGCTTTATTGCTGAGGTAGATATATTTTTAACGATGATGTTAGTGTACATTTTCATTCTGATGCTATTCAATCACTGCCTTGTGAAGCCTTGGGATCCTCTGAGGTTATCAGGGTTTATAACCAAACCCAGCAATACGGTGAACTTTGTCAGTAACTGTAGGAGGTTGGAGGTACGTGGTTTTGACATCAATAGTTCCAAGAGCTGCTGCTCTGGCTGTCTCACTGAACCTCAGATTTTCACAACTAGAAGCTGCCTCAGTCACCATAGGATTACTTTTCATGGGCTGGAGGAGACTTCTTTCTCTTTAGACAAGGAGCAAGAACTGAGAATTTAGTCCCAGTCTTCTCTGTTTTTCCCACTGACATACTGGGAGAGCATTGCTGCTCCTACCACTGCCTCCTCTGTGAGGTCTGACATGAAACAAGAACTTACATCTGTTCTTGCTCATTCTACGTCTGCTGTTTAATGAGTGAAACCATAATGCCTGTTGCCTGCAGCTTTCCTGGCTTCATGTTTGGTCAGTAGTCAACAAAACACACATTGGTGAGGGTAATGGAAAAGGGAATGGTAGCCTTTTTTGTCTGGGGGTGGCAGCTACACTCAGAGGACACCCTTGGGGGGAAAGACCTACCTGCAGGTGATGGTGCCTATGTGACAGACCAGACATAAATATTCCCCACATACTCTGTGTTTCTGATCCCTGCTGCACCCTGCATAACCACCTTGAGGTTTTATTCCTTCTGCTTAGAGCTGGAACAGCAAGGACTGAGCAGCCAAAGTATCAGGATGGCACTCATTCAGGATGCTCTTTGGACCTTCACTGCTGAAGGCATGAGCATGCCAAGTGTCCACACAGATGTGCACATAGCACAACTCAATCTACAACACATGGTTACTCTGACTCTGCCCTCTCAGGCCTCTTTGCCTTCTTTTGTCCTTTCCTATGTACTGGGATGTGCTGTATCAGCAGCCATCAGGATACCACACAGGGCTAGGTCTGAGTTGTCAGCCAGGAAAAATGTTGCTGATTAGCAGTAACACTGCACAGTGCGGGAGGAGGGTGAACTGGGGGCAGGGCAGAGGAATTTGTTTGTTTTCTGCTTCACTTGAAGCTGGCAGGGGAGGGGGAGGTTGTGGGGAAAGGAAACATGATAAAGTCTGTGTCAGCTGCTGCAGCCTGGGACAATGAGACTGGATAAGAGCTGGGAGGCAGAGCCTGGTGTTACTTACCTCCTGCTAAGGAAACCTCTTCCTTCTCCCACCCTGTATCGAGAGCTTCTGGCACATTCCTTTCACCAAAACTCCTTTTCAGCTATCAGAAGAAATTATTCATCTGAGCAAGTGTGAAGACACCAAGTTCACTTAATATTATGTGATCAAAGAGATTTAGATGACTAAGAATCACTTTAGTCATGACTTGGTCATGAAGAAGAGTAAGTCCCACTGGCAAACATGGGAGAACAAACATGCTTAATCAGCATCTCTAAATCTATACCCCGCAAAGACCTCTGCAGCTAGCCAAACTGAGCCCTGCCAGAGTTCCCTGCACTCCCAAATTCCTATCAGTATCCTTTCCTGCCCACTTTTCTGTCAGTTTCTCAATAAGCTGAAAGCATCCTAAGCCTTTGGTAACTGAGGAGCAAGGTAGCTAACCTATGTTTAGACTACATTAGGTTTCAAAAAAAGACCTAGAGTGTCTGAACTGGTTTGTCTTTCTCAGACCACACTTAACAGATTTTCTAAAGAAAACTTGTGGTGTAAAAGGCTGAAGGCAAAGTAGATAAACACCTGTATCCTGTGAACTGTAATGAAGTCAGAGTGACTTCCTGTTATAGGAAAGATTTGGTTTCAGGTCACTTTTCTCCTTCCAAGGACCTCATCCCTCATGTCCTTGCTGAGGGCCTCAAATTATCTTTGCACCATCAGATTTCTTTTGTGTCTAAGTGAAGTTTGGAAATGGACGTAGACTGTGCAAAGCTTGGCAGTGTACTGCTCAAAGGTCTTTGCAAATCTGGACCCTAAATGTAGTGGAGTTCCAGTAGTTTTATGGGATAGTTTCCAAGGAATTTTGATCTCTTCTTCCAAAATGTCTAGGATGACTTTTAGTGTTTTATTCCCTCAGAAAACTGTTCTTAACATATTGTCACAGAAGTATTCACCTAGCCTCTTCTACAAAGACAATGTAATCCCAGCTCATAAATTCTGCCAATAATGAAAACTGAGTTTATGACAGATTACAAGCACATGGGATGAGTGGATAGGTTGGACGGATGTAACACTGGCCCTGGATGATTCCAGGTGCCAAAGCTTGCCTTAGTGTGCAAATGAGGTGGGAGAGACATGGAAGGAAGAACAGTTGGATTTTGCCAAGTCTCAGAGTGACTCCTTAGAGCTTCACAGTGAAGCTTTTTGGTAATCAGTAAGTGTAACATGACATGCATTTATTTCTGGGTTTCCAGATGTGTGTTATTTGCAGGATCATATGAGAAGCTTCATCCCTGCCTGATGCAAGAAGCATTGAACATATGGAAAAACAAACCAAAAAAAAAAAAAAAAAAAAAAACAACCCCTAAATCCTTTTTTTTTTACATAANAAAAAAAAAAAAAAAAAGTTGCTCAATAAGATGCAACTTTCATAGTTTGCCAGCTAGCAATGAATCACAACTGTTCAGAAAGTGATTTTATTTACTGTGAATTAGAGAGAAATGATAGAAGATTTTTTCAACTCACACTCACTGCAAACTGTAATGCTCCCTGGACAGTGTCATGATATGGGTTTATTTTCAATAAAGTGTTTAGTTTATCCCTGAACAGGGATTGACTTGATGCCACTGGATGAGTTCGTATGAACATAATATAACCTCTCTAGTTGATAGGACTTCCATAATCCAGTTTGTTCCCAACCAGAGTGATTATCCCAACTGTATGCCTTTCAGAAAGCATATGGCAATATTTCAGCCAAGTCAATCCTCAGGTGTCCTGCAGCCTGTACTGCTTAATCTGTTTACAAAAAAAAAAAAAAAAAAAAGGTTTAATCAGGTCAGCAGAAATAGTTAGTATCTTCTCCAAGTGGCCTCAGCCTTTTATTAGGGGAGTTTGTCAAGTGACTTGTTCATATTGCAAATATCATAGCCCGTTTGTTATTATTTCCAACAATTATGAAAGCTTTTTAGGTTCTGTATTGTAATTAATCCCCATCAACATGTTATACATCTTGCTGTTGAGATTTCCTTTTATAAGAACAGCTATTTTGAAGGCTAGTCCTTGAACACATCCTTAAGACACTTTCCATACTGTTGACTATTTTATATGGAAACTGGAAGTAAACACCATTGCTACAAGAGGATCTGGAGCTGTAGGTGAGCTCATGAGGCCGAGTCATAAGCCTCTGGCATAATATTGTGAAACCTGATGTATAGTCACTGTAAAGTATAGGAAGGGTTAATGACTGTGAAAGTGTAAATCATCCAACTGAGAGGCATCTGTAAGATGGGGCAGGAAATGCAAAAAATACAAGGTGTAGGTTGAGGAGGATATTCTCTTCTTGCGCTCCTTCTCTGAAAAAAATTACTGCCATACACTGCCGAGGCACAGACATGCTCATATGAAACTTGCTTCAGTGCCTAGCAGCTTGGACCCACATATCCCTGCAAAAGTCAGTGGTTCATTTTATAACTGAAGGGGAAAATAGCAAAAGAAATGGTGACTGGATCAGGTCTAGGCATATATGTTGCTGGATCGTGGGAGGTGTAGTTCAGCTGCCTGTGTTCCCACTGTGTTGACAATAACCGCTTTCAGGATGTATTCATACCCGATCTGCCATCATGGCACAGGGCATCAGGGCCATTCCCGACAGGCTGACACCCTCACCTCCACCTCAGCAGGCAATGGAGCTGCAAAGGTCAATGCTACGCTGTGGCAGCTGGCCCAGGCATAGGTGACAGTGGCAAGCTTCCTGTCTCCGTGATCCCTTGGCTTCCCCTGCAAGCAACATGATCTCCCTGGCTCAGAGCAGCCAGCACAGAGATGCCCATATGTGCTTTAAACTCTTTTACCCTTCAAAACCAGATGGCGGCATCTGAACTGCTTTTCAGAGATGGTGCTTGGCCCCCACGAAGCCCCTCACTGTGCTGTAAACCACTGGCACTGGTCCCCATGCCAAGTACCATTCTAACCACTTACCCAGGCAGAGTACCAGTGGTGTTCCCTGACACCGTTTAGCCGTAGACAAGGAGAAAGTCCACCCAATTTGTCTTATATTTGTCTAAAACTGGGTATTCTCCAGCTAAAGATACAGAGCATTAGAATTAAAGCTTGGGTTTATTCCTTCCATTACTTAAAAACTGTTTATCTTGCCAATACCAAATGGCTATAAACATTTCACCTTTTGTACTATAAAGGAATGAAATGTTCATTTGAAGGGGAATAAAAAAAGGAGCAGCCACTCTTGTGTCTCTTGTGCATAAGCGCTTGTTAATAGCGTCTAGAGTGCTGGGACCCAACCTCACTGCACAAACAACTCTTCATCTCAATGTGAAAATGAACTTCCAGACTGGTGTAAGTAGCACCCATAAACTTGTGAACATTTATCACGACACAGATGTGACTCCAGATCTTGCCATAAGATAATTAGATTTAATACAGAAAACAATATTACATGGAGACACTTGCAGTGGATCTCTGAGGATTCTTCCATAATTCAGCAGAGGAAGTAAAGCCAATTAAGTCTATCTAATGGATATGTATCAAGGACTACAAAAAGAAATCACAAAGATATCTGTATGAATAAGACAATTTTGCCTTCCCATTGTGCAATCTGTACACGAGAGATTGTATTCAAATGATCTTTTCAGAAAATCAACATGTCCTAAGAAGTGTGAAAAGGACTGAAGGAAAGAAAAATTGTGCCATCCATCACTGAAGACATTTGAAGATAAATGCTCATTTGGACATACTTAACATATTTGCTTGAAAGATGAGCTCTCCTGGGGCAACATAAGCATCTTGTTTTTCTAAATGCTGTTCACTTGTGTTGAATGCTGCTGAATGTCTGACATCTGCCCCTTTCTTCCTGAGATTAATCACTGCCCTCCATGTTCTGCCAACAAAAATCCTTTTTTTTTTTCTTTTTCCATGTATTTCAGCATGTACAGTATCTGTAGCTTTGGAAAAGCTTTACCTCAGGCTGTTTTTTATTTCTTTGTACTTTGGCACTGAAATTATTATTGTTTTTATGAGCTATCAAGTGCATGGCTACAAAATCAACAGAAAAATTTTGAGAAGAAGAGACGTTATTAAATTTAAATTCCCACATTCCTTGCCAACTTTTAGCTTTTTACTTCCAAAGAATAAAGCAATATGCA
This sequence comes from Chauna torquata, assembly GCA_013399475.1. NCBI lineage: Eukaryota > Metazoa > Chordata > Aves > Anseriformes > Anhimidae > Chauna > Chauna torquata. The sequence continues at coordinate 187,989 of VXAL01007466.1, read as the reverse complement.
AACAAATATATAAGAAATTAAAAAAAAAAAACTTCAGTTTCTGACCTAAGAGAGATTACATATCTTTATTCTCAACATTAATCTTACAATCAAACAGTGATTATCAGTTTTAACCTTCCAAAAAGTATCTGTGACCTGAGGTAAACTGTGCTTGGCTAATGAGATTATCTAATGTAGCCCAAAGTACTTGTCAAGGCTAATGATGATTAGTGCATAAGGTTAAGGGATTTTTACATCAAACCACAAATCTCTTATATGAGATTATTTATGAAAGCGTTACTCTACCTGATTGTTAATTATTTTCTACAGAGATTTACTTTATCATGTTCTTTTTTTCTGCCATACAGAAGCAGCATACTTAAGGTTGCAGGTCTGTCTGCAGCTGAAATCCAGTTCATTTATGGTTCTGAGGATGGGACAATAAAGTCAACTGACTGATGTCATGGCAGCATTTAATGTACTGTGAACTAAAAACAGATAATGTTTTTTAAGTACAGTCACTGAATAATTCATAATTTAGGGGACACACAGGGCAAAGGAACATTTCACAAAAAGTGTGATGCAAGATGTATCCAATAGGAAAGTGGATTGGAAGTTTTTCAAATGTCAATGGAAAAAAAAGTAAAGAAGTCAAGAAGGATTTGGCAAGACTCACCTGTCAAACAGGAGTGTGTATACTTGGCAATGTAGTAAATACCAGAATCTATAGGCAAAGAGAATTTGATGAAAGTTACTGCTTTATGTTGTCATGAACATAAAGTAAGGCAAGATAGTGAAGAAACAGGAGAGCAATTATGTTAGTAAGAGCTGCAGCTTACAACATGGAGGTATAGACAGAGTCTGTATACATTCAATTTAAAGTGTGCCGTGTTAAATGACTTTATATAAAGCTGTCTTAAACATTCTGTAAAAATACAGCTTTCTGGTCTATGAAGTCTTTGCCTTAGACTCTGTGATGCTATCCCACTCCCACTGGCACAAGGGCTGCCCCCTCCAAAACACCATGTGATTCCTGGACATGTCTGAGACAGTCTAAAAACATCTTGCAGAAGGTACAAATTTGTTCATGGTACAGTTATTTTCTGCCATAAACTGCTGTTATCTGTCCTCCACATAGAATGCCTCTGTAAACCAAATAGTGAACCACCATCATACACAGCAATTCAAGAAAATCCTTTTCATGTAGAAATTATTACTAGTAACAACAACAAACTTTCCTAGTCTATGCAATTTCAGTAACATCTCTACTTACTCGGCTTCTCCAGCAGGTCATGTTTCTGGTGTGGTAACAAGTCACAATTTTTTTTAATCTTTCAGCTGTGTAGACAGCACAGTATTGCTATCAAACATAACATGAATATGTTATGAAAGAGTGGGACAGAGACTTTTATATAGTATCATGTATTCGTGTCATAGGATTCCGCTCCACTATTGTACTTTTCATGACAGGTGGCACAGCTACATCGTGAATTATAGCAGTAACATGAAACTTTCAATGAAATGTGTAAATTCTGAGACAGACATCTATACAAAAGTCTAGTGCATATCACTGGAACATACGCTTTTTTTTTTTTTTCTGTAAGCTAATAGCTAGGAGACATGCACTGAAAATATCATTTCATCTTCAGTGAATGAGTGAATTTGGCATTTTTCTGACTATCGGATTTCCTTACCTATTAATTTTGATTGAAAGGATAATTTTCTCAAATTATACTCTGTGCATTCAGGATTTTCAGCTTCAAGTACGTATTGAAATTCATTTTTTATATGGAGTCAAATTGTACTGAATTGAAAAGTCATAAAACCCTTTTAAAAAATACATCCACAATCCCCCCGCCCCCAAATGTGCTCTCAAATTTTCTGCACATTTTTAAAAATATTACACTTCAAGATACAGTTGCTTTAGTTTCTTTCAGGACTCAGAACAATAGCTGGCAGCTTTGAGAAAGCTGTGAATATCTTTTTTTTTTTCCCCATAGGATAAAATACAGTGATAAAACCATGAAATAAGGGATTGTAAATGTATGTAATATACAGGATATTCATTTGAAAAGTGCCTGCCACTGATGGAGTGTTGTATTTTTGCTGTCTATAATAACTTCCCCTGTTGTTCTGACAGGCTTAATCTTCTCACATCTGATAAGGGAACAATATCAGAAAAGATAGATATTAAGAAATATAGCCAATTAAAGAGAACTATATGAAAACATTCAATTTAGCTGTCTGTCCTCTTGCTGATAGCAGTTAATTTACTGTCTATGTGTTACGAAGCAGATAACAACACATCCTGTGCAGTCTGATGCATTTTTGGGGCAGAATCCAAGAGTTTGTCACTGCTAAAGAATGTACCTTTTTCCGAACCACCAATACAAGAAGAGATGCACCAAAGACACTTGAACATGTAAACAAACATGATAGTGTTCTTGCAGAGATTTAGGGAAGGATTCTGGCTGATTATGGCATTATTTATTGGTAGTGCTTTGTTGGAGTCATGCATAGAATTACAGAGCTTAGCTTCTGAAGTACATCTTATTTTTCTTCTTAGGCAAAATTCCCTTGGCCCTGAGGAAGTTGTGGTGAAAAAAGTGCATAAAGGTGGTTATAATTAGTGCATGTGCCCTTGCTGACTGTAAACAAAGGTTTATTTCTCTATGTACTTAGAACGAGAAAAGTGAATGTATATGAAACTCAAATATTGTTACCTTGAGCCTTTTCACTTGAAAGATTTTACAGGTGTCATTTACTGAAATAATTTTTTTTAAAGAGCATTTGAGTTAAATACCAAACTTAATAACTTTAGGTAAAAATTGAGAACCTCTAGAAAAATTTTCTGTTACTCATAGAATCGTAGACTCATAGAATCACAGAATATCCTGAGTTGGAAGGGACCCACAAGGATCATTGAGTCCAACTCCTGGCCTCACACAGGCCTACTTAAAAGTCAAACCATGTGTCTGAGAGCGTTGTCCAAATGCTTCTTGAACTCCGGCAGGCTCAGTGCTGTGATCACTTCCCTGGGGAGCCTGTTCCAGCGCCTGACCACCCTCTCGGTGAAGAACTTTTTCCTAACACCCAGCCTGAACCTCCCCTGATGCAGCTTCATGCTGTTCCCTCGGGTCCTACCAAATATCTATTGGTAATTGCATTAATGTCCATCTTTCCTAATGTCTATCTATGCACAATGCTGCCTCCTACTTCAGCTTGACTAACGTAGTTTTTAAAATCTTTTTATTGACTTGGAAGTGTATTTACTGTGAACATGTAAAATGTTGAAATATATTTATCCTCATATTAATTTTGTTTTACCCATATAAAGAATATATTTATGTACCCACCCAGATAGCAGATCCTATGGCCTCATCCAGGCTGCCTGGCCCACGCTGCCACTAAGCTATTCCCAGGCTGAATTTGGGAGAGGGTAACTTGGCATTGGTATGCTGTATGTACAGGTGACTATGGGACAATGCTCGCACATACGTTGCTCCTGCTTGGTTTATCAGCACACGTTCAGCTAGCTTTACTGGATATTACAGGATACAGTGACAGTATCAACTCAGTGCTTTGGTGTCACTAGATTCCTTTCACATTCAGAACTTCCTGAGGGTGCTGGTTTTAGTACGTCACTTCTCTAACATGAAAAACAGCTCCCAGATCTCAGTTTGAGCCTGCAGAGAACATGCAGACAAGGCTTAATTAAAATGGCTTTGCTTGAAGTGGACATTTTCTGAAACACAGAACTCCTGGCAGCAACCATTTCATCTCTTAGCTGGTTTCTTCCAGCCTCTTATTCTGCTGCTTTCTTTTCACCTTAGCAAGAAAATTGTTGCCAAAAATTGCTGCCTCACAGCAATTAACCTGATAATGAGTGTCACCAAAAGAACTGACCCACACATCTGCTGATGTTATGGGAATTTCCCTCTCATTTTTTGCATGCAACATTTTAGAACCACATGCAGATTGAGCCACAAAGCAATTTCTTCTGTAAGACCCTCTCCGTGCCCTGCTCATCCACATCTCTGCTTCATGGTTCAGAAGACATATGGCTTTCACATCGTTTTTTTCTTGGGAACTCTGTTCTGTAATTGCCTACCCAACTTCCCTCTGTGAGGTGTTGCTTATTTTGTAAGTGTAAAGGGAATACATTACTTCCAAACTCTGAGATTTGAATCAACGTTGCATTTTACAAGCCCTTGCAACTTCATTGAGACAGGTTTTTGATAGATTTAATCATCACACTAGCTTGATACGGAAAGATGACTGGAATAATTCTTTCTTTTCCCTTCTTTTCTCTAACGACTTACTCCATTATTTTCATTTGTTACTAGAATGTCTGGTTTTGTGTTATTTTCATCTCTTCACTCTTCACCTCCTCTTAATTGATCTTTTCACTGGATCCTGTCAGTCTCCCATCTGTTGTCACCACTTCCTCCTGCATGGTTAATCATGTCTTCCCGCACCTGCTGTAACCAGTTCTTCCAAGTCCCTATTCTTCAGTCTTCTATTCAGATCAACCAAACCGTCATAGCCAAAAATCATTGCTTCTTACTACTTTGTAATGGTATGGCTTGTTCTTCAAATCCTCTTATTTTTTTATGTTGCTTTCAAAGCTTTCCTTCGCTCTGACTTGTGATTCCGTTTTCTCTTCTTCTCCTTATGACAAATCTTCTTCTTCATGAAGATTTCAGCTCTGCTAAGCTGGGAAAAGAAACCCTGGCAGGTAACATTTTGGTGCATGTGAGAAATAATGAAGGAGGGTTACACCTTGTCATAGATATATAGATGTTTCAGGGTCAAACAGTGAAAGAGGGTGACATTTGCTACTCAGAAAAATATACAGTGGAGGCAGAGAGAGGAAGCCTCATGATTGTGATGGTATTTTTCCAAAATTTGCATGTGCAAGCATCAGCATTTCTGCATTTTTGCATACAGCTATATTTGTATATACCTATAGCTCTTCCCCTACTGATCTACAAGGTGTCTTTTTTTTTTTTTTTCCTGCATGTCTCATTTTACAGGGTAATTTCAATTTTTACAAACTACACAGTTTTGCATGTGTTGAAGAGAACAATGCTGAAGACAGAAGGTATGCAAAGCAGTCCTGAAACCTCTGACTAGCCCATTAGTTAAAGCCAGGCCCTAAGATACACACAAAAAATTGTGACTCAGCAATAGTTCTATTACAGCAATGTTTGAAATAAAATACAGTAATAAAGCTCTGAGGAAAAGGAAGATATTTCTAGGGTTTCTTAGAAACTCAGGGTGAAAGAAGGCTGTCAGAAAGAGATCTTAAGGTACAGAGCAGTTGAATTTTAAAACTGCAATAGAAATAACCTCACTGTGAGAAGGTACATGAGGGCTAAAGAAATTATGGCTCTGTGTTATCATCCTATGAAGAGTACTGATAATATTGACAACTTATGCATGGGTTTATTCTCATACATATAAGTACATGCCTGTGCATATGTACAGATTAACACTATCCAGATTTGGCTTTGGTTGCTTGGTGGCTTATATAAATGAATTCTGCATTTTTTATACCCAATNTTCAGTTTTGTTTAGCCCAGCTAAGTTCATGATGTTGTTACAAGGAAATGATTGTTTATATCTCTCATCTTGTGTGTATTGGAAAATTGGCAACACTACCTTCCAATTCATCACTTGTTGTGAGTCAGGGGACAATCCGTCTTGAACTGCAGGGAAAAGGATTGTACAGTCGTAAAAGTAAAATATTGCATCCCTCAGAGCTGAATCAACCTAATAACAGAAGACTTTCACAAAAATTATAGAAATATGCAGAATAGAGGGTTCTCAATCATTAAATTTTATACAAGTATTTTTTTCTTTTATCTGTTTAAACTGACATCATTTTATTTAGTCAACTGATGAGTCATTTATAGAATCATCCACAGTGAAAACGGAGACTTTCTGAGAGGGCACTGCTCAGACATAGGAAATATATATAACTTAGCTATTTTTGACATGAAGTTGCAATGTGATTACACTCAACTCCACACAGTGAAAATACTAAGATACAGAATGCAACAATGACAGTACTTTTTAAAATTCACCAAGCAATTAAATACTACTCGCATTGTCTACCAATTATGCATTGGTAATGTGGTTAATTCTTCACCACTGGCTACATAATTATCCTACTTAAGACCAAAGGTTTGGTCATTTGCAAAGAAAGTTAACACTTGCAAGTTGACCCATTGCCCATCACATCATTTTCAGAAATTTGAAAATATTGCATGTGCCCAAGAGAGGTGGATGTTCAGATGTAGCAAACCGCCCATCCTGAACCTTTTATTTTCTGTCTTGGCATGGGTTACGAACTGTTTCTGGGAACACAGAACTTATTACACCTCTAAATCTACTGAAAGAAATGCCAGTTTCTCAGTACATTTGAATTCTAGCCTCATACATATGCCAATATTCAATTTTGGTTGTCAATTGTCTGGAGAAAAGAACATCTTTCCACAATATCATCTTGCAAATCATTAGTAGGTGCTAGAAAATATTAAGAGTTATAATGAATGAAGACTCTGAGATATGAATAGTTATAATTCAAGTTAATGGTGATTATGACTCAGGAAATGTATATTCCAGGCAAATTATAGGTTCTCTGTTTAATGATGCTTATGACAATAGAAACAATATTATTATTCTTATAACTCTGGCAAATATAACAAGAATCTCATGTCCGGCAAAGAAATTACACATCTTCTGTTGTTCATATTGTTTCTTTTTAGGTGACGAGAAAAGCTTAATTTTAGTTTAATTTTATTTGTTCTCATTTTCTATGCTGAGTAGAAATACAAATTACAAGACCTGTTTTTGTTTTCCTGTGAACATGGTATTCTGCCTCCTATTCCATGTTTGTAGCACGGCTGGAGGGAATCCAACATCCTGTCCATCAGCATGCAAAGTGAGGATATTTTGTTTATTTCTCCCTCTTCTCCTTGCAAGGCTGACAGTAAAGGATAGCAATATAAAAAATGAAATGAAATAAAATAAAATAAATCCCTTGGTTTTCATTCCACAGCATTGTTCAACAGATTTAGTCATTTATTTGAAACCTTCACCTATACCTGATATTCACAGGAATTTTTGATTAACTACAAGACCACAGCATATGCTGGCTCCCTAGTGTTCTGTTCATTGCTCCTGACCGTGATTCCTGGGCCTCTATTAGGAATTTTCTAAACTTAGATGGACCTGCAGCTATCAGCAGGGTTTTAGCAACCTCATTCTTTGAGCTAGCCATTAACATGAGGAAGATGCCGGCCACTTGGGAAGAGCAACGACCTCTGTGTTCATGTACCTATGTGCCTCAGTGCATAATAAAGCACTTTGCTTTCAAAAACCCTCCTTGCCTTTCCTCTATCTCTTGAGTGCTGGCGAAGGCATTTCTGAGCCAGCAAGTCTCCAGCCTGCATTAAAGAGGTTGAATCATCCTGTCAGTAACGGAAGAGAAACAGCCAAGCACAGGCCCCTTCTGTTCTGTCACAAAAGCACGGGCACTGAGTATGCTGGTAGAAATTACCATAATAACATATTACTGAGCCAAGAATAACAGAAACTCTCCCTTTTACATCACATCTGACTTTAATATAAGCAGCTCAGGTTTCTGCAGGGATTATACATTGTTTAGTCTCCAGTAGAAAGCTAGTCTTTGAGTAAATAGTAACCAGAAGAATGTCGACCAGCTTTGTAATAAAGTAGTGCATGACAAGTCAGATCAGGAAATTCAGTGTTACTTATTAAGAATGCCAGATTACTTTTTCTTGATTTCTCTTGTTAATAAAGTGGTGATTGAATTAATCCTGTGTTCAATGAACTGTAACATCATGAAAGATCACCAGCAAATGCAATAAGAAAAAGTAGCAAAAAATTAAAGGTCATATGTTTCCCAAACATAGGTACATATATAGAAGCGTAAGAGTCCATTGACGTGCTTCTCTGAGAGCATATGTCCATGCACACATGCAAAGAGCACTGAAATATCCCTGTAGCACATTTTGCAACACAAAATCCTATTAATTTGGGATAAAACAGTTAATCAGAGAGCTATTTTGTAACACCCAATGTTGCTCAACACAAATAAAATCCTAGCTCATCTTTAACAGGATTCAGAGTTTCTCACACTTCTCTGTCTCTCTCCTTGACTCTGATGAGTGCTGGAGGCTTTGGACATAGACAATGGTCATAGCAACTGTGCTATCCAGGGGCTGTGGATGCAAGTGTGGGCAAAGCAAATTAGCAGGAAGGCAGGTGGAAAAATCATTAGTTCTATGTCCAAGGCTATTAACTGTGTGAGCAGCAAGAAAAGGTTTGATCATCAAAATGAAGAGGAAAAACAGGGTTTAGACCTGGTCTGGATTTTATCTTAACGCATTAATGACAAACTATTTTACCTATAGCCTCTTCCTTTGGTACTCTTCTGCTTAGTACTGCAAGGTTCACGTCTCATGTCTACACATTAAAATAAATAAATAAATAAATAAATAAATTACTAGTACATTACTTCATCCTAACGTTTTGCATGCACCAGTTAGACCAGCAAAATCTTAAATTCTTATTCAGCTTACTTCATTCAGGGAAGTCCCTGCAAACTCTCCTGGCAAAGCCCATGCTGTTGCCAGTGCAAGATGTACCAACATTAGAAGAGTCTGTAGCAAGGGCAGAGGCAGAGCTGCCCTTGCTGTTCCTACGGTCCCATGTGAGAAGGGACTAGCCGCCACATCAGCCAAGGCAGAGGCCAGAGGGACAGGAGAGGTCAGACCTTGTTTGGCCAATGGTTGAACTGATTTACTAGTAAAAGTGCCAAGTCAGCCAGCTGCTTACAGATGAGAATAAACCTGAGCTACTGCCTCTCTGGGATCCAAAGTACCCCTGCAACACTATTATTTAGCATAGATCATATTTTCAAGGCCTGTGAACCCATGATTTACAGGTGGTGGGAGAATGAGGAGCACAAAGGATTTGCCACAGGCAAGCAATAATTTTTGGCAGCTAACATAGATTTTCTTTGAGCTCTGATAATAGAGGACAGAGCTCCTATTAGTATATTCTCCTGGCAGGTAATGAGGCATTCAGAATTATTTCTGCAGCCCATGTAGAACACAGGGATATCCTGATTTTAAGAGATCAATGCAAGGCAGAAGGAAGTGTCTCTATACCTTAAACTCTGAAGTTCATGGAAGCTGCAAAAATAAAAGGCGAATTATTTTTTCTCAGGTGTCAGGAGCTCTGGTTAGGTCTCTTGTTGAAGCTGCCCCAGAACTGTGCTTCTTTCCTCACTCCGAGTCTCAGAAGTGAGCAAGCCTCCCTGAAAAATCTTCATTACAACTGAAACAAAAAACAAACATATAAGCAAACAAACAAACAAAAAAGCTAATTTTGCTCAAGATTTAACTTGCTGGAATAAATGTGCCTCAATGCAAGTCTCTGCTGCATTTTAAATGTCCTTTCGTTTGGAGTGTGTCTTTTTTCAAAGCAGTGATTTCAGCTTTTCAATATAAAATTAAAAATTGTCAAATATTACTTAAATTACAAATTAGGTAACTTGGGTTCAGCAGCACTCAGGAGGCCAAGGTTGCTGTCTGTAACTTCCGAAATTAAACCAGGAAGGAAATCTGCAGTTTCACCCTGAGAGAGAGCAAGGCAGTCTCATGTTGTGTCTGGGCCTTGGAAATGAGAGTCAGGATGTTACAGGACTGTGCTAAAAAGATATTAAACCTTACACATAGACCATTCTCCCAAAGAGAGCATCTTTATGCTTTATAGAAAGTCTTGCAGTTAAATGCAGATTGAAACACTTCTGAGCTAAACAACTGCTCACTGTTAAAACTACTTCATATGCAATGACCATGTACCTGCAGATAGTTTAAATGATTAATTGCTACGCAAATGATATGATGGTCTACAACGAGTAAATAAGTTTGGAAGAAATATTATCATGTAAAAAAATACATAGAAGATTGTCCCAGGATTTCCTAGCAAATTAATATACACTATTTTCATGCAATTATAAGGCAATTCATATAATGCAAACTACATAAATTTTATAGCTTATAAATGCTAGTTTCAGTTTTCATTTCACGTTCTGTTATTGCAGAGGTCTCTGCAGTATAAAAGTGTGTGTATAGGAACACAGGGTAAAATTTCTACTTCTAACAGAAGCTATTAAATTCTTTATGGGACTGTTCTGCAATTATTTTTCGAGTTTTTTACTTCAGATATAAACCAACTATTGGTTAATGAAAGAGAAGAGTAGTCTTTTATTTTGGTGAATGAGAGACTGAGGTAATCAAGTTGCATCGTTTATCAAGACTGACTTACTATCACCCGTTCATTGCTCAATACTATTTGCCAACAATTCTCACTTAGGAGATTTTGCCAACGGATTTCTGGAATTTGCTGCCATTGTGGAGACTGTTTTAAGCTGTGTGGCTACATCACCAGGTGATTTCAATGTGACATCTTCTTCAGTTGTCACCTACTTTGAAACACTAGACTACAAAAACAGCTGGATAATTTGTGTTGTTCCATTTCTACCTTATCCAGGATTTTCTTGCATGAGAGACTCTCAAGTTAGTCATTTGTCTCATAGACCTTCCGTGGCACAAAAAATTCAAGACTCTCTAAGGCTTTCTGGGGATAATGATCATCAAGAAACTTCTTTCATCTGGTAGCATTTAATGTTTTCTTTTTAACACTTCTTCAGATGAAGGGAAACTATCTTCAGCTTCATGGATAGAAGTGTACCTGCTTGGTGACGCTCGTACAGGTTTGTACAAGTTGTATGACTCTTACAACTGCCAAGTGAAAACTTATTTGAGGTCAATTCCTGTTGTGTAGCCATCCTCTTGGTTCCAGAAAACTTGCCACCTCAATACACGTGTGAAAAAGTCTTACTCATGTTCACATGATAAAGAAAATACATGAAAACTGGGCTGAATCATAGCAAAGAGCAATCCAAAGGGTACAGTTGGGGTAAAGTAGAAGGGCAAGGCGTGTACAGCAAGGTCTGCCTCCTTTCGGCTTCCAGTCAGACACACTCTCGAGATTTCAAAGCCAGAGGCTGCATCAAGAAGATGCACTGAACCTCCTGTGAAACTCCTGGGGTCCAGCAGAAGTCCTGCCTCGGGGAGCCTCTCTGCTTGTTCATTCTTCAGCTGCCTGTAGAATAAACTCCTCAAGACTAATGAGGTCATGTCACTCAGCAAAAGATGAGCATTCTAGCAATCTTACTTAAAATTAATTATTTGACCAAGCAAAACAATGAGATTGACCCAAGAGCAAGTAGATTTGTGTCATGATTGGTAGAGCACAGAACCAGCACATCTATCTTTCTGTATATCTTCACCTAATACAAGCGGAAGTTATCACCTACTACTAGCATAACACTGGCAAAAATCTTACAAAGCATTTAGCCTCACAGTCATTTTTCTGAAAAGAATATAGAGTATAATTGTGTGAAAAGAAATTTGGAGACAGTTCATATTTGCTTTTGCAAATAGATTAGCATCAATCATTTTCCCGGTGTCTCAGAAGATTAGTTTTTTGTAATATATGGCCAATGACAGTGTTATAATTAATGTTCTTTCCTACAGCACATCATATTAAACTGAAATATTTAATTATGGATATGTTTAATAGCCCATGAGTTATTGTTAAGTATTTTTTCATAATATTAATTATTAATTATTCCTTACTCTACATTCCTTCATTAATTATACTCATACATTTTATCTGTGGAAAATAAATCTGTCTCTTTGTGAAGGAGAGCTGTCCTGTATTCCCACCTTTTCTGTGTTGATGTTTAAAAATCGTGGATTTAACTGTATGGGAAAAAAAATTAAAAAAAAAGCAAAACCACTGTTGGCATATCAACAACTGTAGCTGTTTTTTTAAAAAGCTTATGCTGTCTAAAAGAACAGCTTCTACTCAAAGTTTCCATAAAGCACATTTAACCTTATGCAGACATTTAAAAATAATGGTACAATAGTTCACAGGTGTTCCTTAAGAAATTAAAGTGGTTCTGCAGGAGAAAAATCTACTGTCAACTGCACATGCAAGTTGCTAGATAGGACCAAACGTTCAATGACGGTAACCAGATGGTATCTCAGATACTACCTTTACCATTGTAGTCTAAAATATTGCACCTTAATCCTTAATATTTAGTAAGAATCTTGGATTTTTAATGATAGATAAATATTTCAAAGGTTATTGAAAGAACCTTGCACTATAAACTGGCCATAGCTTTTTTCTAAACACATTTGTCCAATAGAATAGCACAAAAAATTGACTTGAGTTGACAGGTTGATGTTTTTCAATATGTCGGATTTTTTTAAGGCTTATCCAAAGCTCAACAGAGTCCTTGGGAGTCTTCCTAGAACATTTAGTGGATGTTAGAGCATGTTATAAATATTTAGTTACATAAACAATTATGTTGGATAATAATTGAAGTTAAAAAAGTCAGTTAGTACTTGCCATCAGATTGCATCAATATTTTGTAGATCTATTGTTTATCCATCTGTGAGTAAACCTTATTCTGCATTTGAGCTTATTCACTAAATTCCTATCTTTCATATTTTTCTTTTAATACATTGCAAGAGTGTCAAACATCGGCAAACACACCTGGGCATACAGATTAACATATATAACCCCATATACATGCAGAAACCATTACTGTGTATTCAGTGTTTTGGTATACACTGTATACCAAAATGAAAGTATGAATGAACTGTAATGACAGAATAAGCAAAGATGGGTCCTTCAAATTGAGTTAATCACTTAGTTTTATTGTTATTTTATTTAGTTCTTTCTCTGTAACTATAACTCCTGTTTCTGCAGAAATAAAGATCCTTGAAACACGCTTGTTTATTAGAGCCATGTAACATAAGTTTTTATGACTAGATTTGTTCTGTGCATACCATTGCTCTAGATATGTTCACTTTAGTTTTCATGCTCTATTTCATGATTTTAATGCACATTGATTGAAACTTTATGATAATCATTTCCAGTAGTATGACTTTCTGTAGAGCACATTTCTCCTATCCAGCAGAAAACCTGACTAGCTTTCAGTTACATCTGATTAAATTGTATCTTAAATTGTTAAAAGGTAATAGTCCTTTGCTTTGTTATGAGTTCTTTCTTAAAATGATTGTTTTCTTTGAATGCCATGTAAGATGCGTATAGACAATATATATGTGCAAGATGTATATAGATAGTATTTCAAAGTATACATTAATCTATAACCTTTAATTGGTTATTAATGAAAATTGTCCAGAAATTATCAATACCTACTAAGAATTCCTAGTTCCAATGTTAATTCTTTGAATACTTCTAGACCGAATAACCATCTCTTTTGCAAATCTAATGGTTGTTTCTTTGTTCAAGAAACTCCTGAGTAAAGGAGTAAGTAGCTAGGTGACAACCAGGGGCACCTGTCTGCCATATAGAGCAGATGATGGTTCCCTCTTGACTGCAGCCTCGTGAGTGGTGGACTGCATTTCATTCATGGTTCCTGCTGGAGCTTTCTGGTGTTTGTTGTTGGTGTTGTTTGTTTGGTTGTTTTATGAATAAGGTCACCCATGAAGTGTTAGACAAAATGTATTTTCTGCTAAAAAAATAAAATTTAAAAAAAAACTCAAATTTTTACCTGCATTTTCATATTTTTTGAAAGGGCTTTAAAAAAATATGTGGGTTTAATCATCTGTTGTTTGATTGTTAAATATGTACACTTTCTGTTTTAACTTCCAGTAATTATCATATATAATTTAGTGTGCCTTGCTCCTGAGTCAGTAGCGCAGATTTACTGACCACTCCATTATACAGCTTGTACCACACTTAATTAAGAAATTCTGTCCATGTGTTAGCACAGTGCTTTATATAAGCAGCACATTAAACTATTGAGTTCCTCTTTGAGAGCCCATCTAGAAATGTTTTATCTGATGTTACGAAATTTATGGCTGCAATAAGTGTGTTGCAGGAGTCATTAAAATGCTGTAGATTTCAAAGCTGTGGATACACTCATACAACAGTGCATGAAATATGTTTGTGAAGCTCTGAAACACAACTCTACATTTTCTCTAAAATCATTATTGAATTTTTCTTTCAATTTTTAAGTCCTTAGCTGTTGCAACTGTAAAAGATCTAATAGACTATATGAAGGGATATAGGAGATGGTGACACAAAAGGTCAAAGTTTGATGAAGGGAAGATTTTGGTTGGGTGCACAATGAAAACATAATTTTTGAACAAGCTAAATAGATCCTTTCAAAACTTTTCTTCTCCGAAGCAGGAATTTTTCTTTAAACTGATCCAGAAATATACCTATAAGTAAACTTAATCATATACCTTATCACACGTAAGTGATAAAGTTGGCAGACAGTGAATACTTTGGTCTTGACCCAGCAGAGAGATTAATCATGTATATCTGGCTGGACTGTGAGTTAAACGTCTACATAGTCAGCATCATTTATTTTAATGAGACATTTGTGGGCTTAAAATCAAGGTAAACCTGCTAATGAGATAGTTAAAGTCAATGAAGTTATCCCTGGCTTAGAGAAAAGTACGTGCTCATTGAGTTGGCTGAATCAGATTCAGCATATGAAAATTGGTATGAAGCTGAACCCATGTATATCCATATAAGGAGCGTGTTTTGTCAGTGTCTTTTGAGGGATTATGACCATGTCAACATTATTACATTTAGAGATTTTTGCATTTTTGTGACATAGGAAAATCTGTCTTTTTGTAGAAAAGTAAGAAACTAAAGATAATCAACATCCATAAACCAAGATCCCTCCTCACTAGAAATGACCATTATAATACAATAGGTTTTTCTTTATAAGAGAGGTCAAATTTTAATAATTTCTTTATATTATCTTCCCAAAAGAATCCTTTTTCCTTTCAGTAGGAAAAATGCTGTTTTCAAAATGTAGCTGTGTTTTCAGTTTAGTATGAGTATTTTACTATTTCTATCTTTTTTCCCTTTCTTAAAGCCATTGTTCCTGCAGTTATACAACAATGTGAGTCTTTGTTTTTTAAACCTATCATTCTGCCCTTGCATTGACAATGAAAATCTTGCAAGGAAGCAATCATTTTAAATCAAAAAGAGAGAAAGAGAGAGGGAGAGAGAGAGAGAGGGTCAAGAAGAAGAAATTTTTTTTGTTTGGGATTGTGCTATGGAGGTACCGCAGTGGCCTCCTCTGAGGCAGTGTGCTGCAACTACTGCCCCTGCCTCTTGCTACCAAGCTTGAGCAGGGGCAGAGGATGTATGTGGGCCCAAGACTAACAGTGGAGAAAAAGGAAAAAGAAAGAAGAATTAAGAACTCCTCAGGGTGCAAGACTTAGGAGTCAATAAACCGAGGTGGTGCTTTAAACACTGCAGTTTCTTCTCTCCTGACTGCAAGGAGAAACATCAATTTAACATATATGATGGTAGCTAGTGTGGAGTCACAGCACTAACAACTGTGCTGTATGCTTGAGCACACCCAAGGCAAAATAGGTATTTCCTGGAAACCTAAGCAGACTTAACATGAGATATTTCAGCTATTAAAAATATCCCTGTACAAGCTGACAGCTGAGTAACAGCTTTACAGCCAAACCAGCGGAGATCTTTCAGAGCTTCACAGAAAATATAGAAAGATATAAAAGCAGACATCCTGACCAAAACTGAGTGAAAATCCAGCACTTCTGCTGATAATTTTTGCCAAGGTAAATTAATTTCTTTCAAAAAGCTTTCCTTTTAAGTGAGGCTGAACCCCAGGAGGAAAACTAACTCAGTGCCATGGATTCTGAAATATGTGTCTCCTAGGGCATCTGCACCCATGGTATAACTACAGGGGCCAGTTATAAAATTACCATACAAACGGGTATAAAATTACCTATACAAATGAGTATTCCCCATACAAATAAACCTACACTTTAAGTTTCCTACCAGGCACATGCTCAAGTGCCTCTATACAGGTCAAGCATGAACATGAATTTTTGTTTCCCAGTAATTTAAGATGAGAACTCTTTCACTAAGAGTACTGAGCCTCTCCCACAACTTAAGTGTTTACTGAACATAACAAAATTGACTCAGCTTCATACTTTCATTTCACAGCAACGTATTTGATTTTAAAGGCAATTTCCTATCTCAGTTACTTTGCTGTGTTCAAAGTCATATAAAGCTTTTTAAGAATTATCAGATTTCTACTTCTCTTCATAGAATTTAATGTTTGTAATTAAGACATGCACACAATTGTTAAAAAAAATAAAATTCTTTATTATAATTATATTATTTACTTGTATTTATTAAAGTCAGTATATCCCTGTGATTAATAAAACAGCAAAGAGTATAAGGCATGTCTTCTGCAACAGTTAGGAGCTCACTGGCATGTTCATAGCTAAGATTTACTGTGCAATTCAGAACTTTTACATTCCACAACAGGCCAAGTAAACAGACCCTCCCAAATTCACAGGAGTGACCAGTGGAGCAGGTGGCATGAGCAGACCATCAGAAACAGCCCACAATCACAACAAATACTGTGTGTGTTCCTCCAGGCTGATGACCACCAAATACTTTCAAGGTCAGTTCACATTAATAATCACATGAATTCTAAAAAAAANTCTAAAAAAAAAAAAAAGCTATGTCCATTGCTAGCAGGATGAAAGCCAAGTGAGATAACCAGGCTGCTTCAAGGAAAGAATCATTACTCAGACACAAAGGTGAAATCAAGAAATCAAGCTGTAATGAGGCTTAGTAGAGTGTGACTAGGAAGGGAACTGCATAATAGAGGACAAAAGCATTTTCAGTTATAAGCTGGTTGTACCTTGCTTTTAAATTTGCATTTCTTGGTCTGTGTTTTCGCTGATGCTTTTTGTAATAGAAACTGCAAGAAAACACCAAAGGCAGTAACCTTTTCAATAGAGTCAAACCTCCTCTCNATATATAATATATATATAATATTTGTATTTTATGTATTCTTGAGGCTGTTCATATTTTCAAGGCTTGGAATGTTCTGATTTGTGAGTTTTTTAAGATGGCAAAGTCTGTGATGCCCTGAAAGTATCAAACATTGATCATTGTGACACATTTCTGAAAGTAAGATATTGTAAGAAAAATATTTTTGGATCAGTAAAAAATTTATGTTGCAACAAAATTGTTTCACTTTAGTTTTGCCTTTTTTTTGCAGTTTAGTAGAAACTCTTAAATTTAAAAGCAGTTTTTAAATGCACAATTGAATAATGTCAGGAGTTTTTTTCTCTGTTTTCCTGTTGAATGGATTTCTGGAGAAATACAGGTAACGTCACTAAGCATTTCCTTTTTAATGGATTTACTTTTTATAAGAACAAGCATATGGAGTTATACAAAAAAAACCATTTGCCTCAACATTCTGTCTTGGAAAGTGGTTGCTGTGCTTAGAGAGGTATATATAAGATGGAGAACACATAAAGAGTAATATTTCCCCTGGTATGCCATCTCATTTTCCAACAATTAGGTAACAACTTCCTGAGCTGGAGTTCTCATCTGGACCATCATTCTCTACCACAACTGATGCAACTACCATTCAAGAACTCATCCAGTCCATTTCAGATGAATTCCCTTCTTTTTAGCATACAAGAATTGGTGCTGTGGGAGCAAAAATAATTTGTGGCCTCATATATCTTTCTTTCTACTTGTAAGAAAAGGATTACACATCCAAAACAATTCTTCCAGTTCATGCTCTGGTTCATGAAGCCATGAAGAAACAGAACTATATGAAAATGAGTGAGCATGTAAAAAGGTAGACTGAAAGGAGGAGCTAAGGTATTAAATACTTATAGGCGTATTGCACTGTATTACAAAAGGCTTGAATAAGGATGAGAGAAAGACAGAATGTCAAGGGAGGGGGCTTGCTAGAAACAGGAAAATAGCTTTCAAAAAATGAAATCATGCGTAGTCAAATTAATATAACTAAGGGGATGATAGAAACTTTGGCATATCAAACTTAAAATAAAAATAAGGCAGACCAAAACAGAATCTGAAATAAAAACTCATACTAACTCCTTCAAACACATCAGGAGAAGAAACACAGTGCACATTTAGTGGGAACAGTTGATGATCAGGATTTGATGCTACACAAATTCTTTGACTTGACATTCCCCGTGGAAATAACTAAAGAGAAAATCCTCCTTCTTGGAGTGGGCTCAGCAAAGGGCCTGTCCAAAACTGAAGTGATCATAGGAAAAACTGTGGAAGAAACAGACAAAATGAACAATAAAACAAATTGCCAGGCCTGGATCCCAAGAGTTCAAAGAGAGCTAGCTGAATTAGTAACAGTGCTACCCAATCTCTGAGTTAAGATTCCTGTGGCACCTGAGGACTGTAGCAAATGTGGTATCAAATTTTTTTAAAAAGCTCCAGGGGACCAAGAAGCCTCTAAATCTGAGTTCTTTACTGGGGAAGTTAGCACAAGTGCAAACGAAGTGCAGAATTAGCAGACACCCTGAGAAATACGATCTGCCAGGGAAAAGCTAGCATGACTTCAGTAAGGGGAAGACTTTGTTGTTCAATACTTATACATATAAAAAACTTCAATTTTCATTTGTTTTATCCTACAAAAATATAGTAGAATAAACTAGACATAAGCAAAATAAAGTATCTTTTGGCATCTAAGAATTAGAAAAAAATATATTTCCCCTCATAAAATGTATTATATTTTTATTTTTAATATATTTGTCTATTTTAATGGAAGATCCTTTTTCAAAGCTCTTAGAAAAGTAAGATTTCCAGCTTTATGAATAATTAGAGGTCAGCTTCTTTTCTGTCCAAGGATATCCTTCATGCAAGAAGAAGAGGAGAACAGAAAAGACGCAGAGAGTTGATTACTTTCCTGACCCAAAAACCGCTCCAGCCCTGACTAAATTGTTATAGCTTCAGGGCCAGTCTACTCCAGAGCCATTACAAGAGACTCCTTCACTCTTTGAAGACCTCCAGGCCAGCTCTGAACTAGCATTGCTTTCTCTCTCTCTTTCCCATCTCTCCTGATCTTTCTGTCTGCGTCCCAGCCAGCATGAACAGAATCATTCTGGCTGGAACCTTCCCAATTCTTTGGGGTAGGCAATTCCTCACAAATTCCTCTCTGTACTTCTTCACAATTAAAAGTTAGGATTCTTGTTTTATTGAAGCCTCCTGACTGTATGTGGGTTGCACAAGTCGCACATATTTTTACCTGCCTCTCTATATTTTGCGTTTTCCAATCTGATGGAACTTGCAGGGGAAAACTGGCTGTGCATGATTTGGAGACACAGAAGGGTTATCCTGCTTCCCTACAGTTGTACCAGTCTACTCTCTCTCTATGACCAATCAGCTATTATGCACATTACTTACTTACTTTCCCTGTTCTTTCATTTAAATAGCCAGTCTTTATGTTCATGTGACATTTTTAAAACTAATTTACAGAGAAAAGGCAATTCTAGGTGCCAGATTTTGTGGGTTTTGTTTTTTTAATCAGGAAACTGGAATTGAGCTGTTGCAATTCTACCTTACAGCTTTATTACCTCTGCTTTAAGGATAAAAAATAAGCATTGTACATTTTTGTTCTTCTGAAGCGTTCAGCTGGAGTGAACTGCTATAGCTGCAGTTTGCAGCAGACCTCCAGCTGAACCAGGCTGGCCAAAAGGAAATATCTTGAAAGAATTCATAATTAGGATTTTTTTGTCCGATTAATAAAATGTACTTTTTCTAGCTTCTTTAAGGCTTTTGTTTCAGAAACACCCTTCTTACAATTCTCCAGCCATGCTTCTGAACGACATTTCATGCCCAGATCCTGTTGCTTTACTCCAAAACAGCCCTGTATCTCCCTGTGCCTTGGCTGGGGCTGGAGCTGGATCTGCGGTGCTGCCCAAACCCCTTTCTTCTTCACAGGTGCTATATGGAGCAAGTTCCAGCAATGAAAAGTAGGAGCAGCCAAGACCTGCAGCAGAACAGAGCTCCTGCAGAGGGTCTTCAGGCCCCAGGACCTGACAAGTACATGAGGTGGGGATCCAGGCTGAGGAGCAGGATCCACACATCCCTGGGAACAGAGAAAGGGAAAAATTTGTATCAGGTTTCCACAGCCTTTCTACAAGATCCACACCCCTAAGAAATAGTAGGATATTGAGGGGGACAGAATCCCCTGAAGTTTCATTGATCTCTGGCCCGAAATCTTAGCAATACCATGACAATACTAAGATGTTCTTTTTCTACCAGCTGGTGTTGCCAATCACTAACCACTAGCATTCTCTTTAACAAACTGTAAGTACAAAGGAATGTCCACTTTCAAAAAGTATCTTTCTATGCTCCAAAATGTTTTTTACCCAAGTAAACTCTGTGCATGTCTGAATGCCATAGATTAGAGAAACCCTGCGCTGGACTTGGCAAACGTTTGTTTTGGCAGACAAATTAGTTGCCTGCTCAGTCCATAGTGATTGAGTAAGAGTAATGAACGGACAACCTCCCTGGTGGTGGCGAGAGCAAGAAAAAGCAAAGGGTTTGCATGAGGGAATCTCATAAACTCAGTATTTTGAGCAGTAGTGTGAGAGGGAGAAAGCTTTTTTCTTAATGGGCAGGTGCCCATTCAGACACAGAGAGGATCTTGGCAAAGATTTTGGCTGCTGGGCTGGGCTCACCAGCTCACCAGCTCATGCTGAATGTTCTCATCTCCTGTTAACTGTAGACAGACATCCTGGTACTGCTGACGGTGTTTCACACATTCACATCCAGCCTCTTGGCCCTGGGCTTCATGAACACTGTAGGCTTTCTGTTAACTTTAGCATATCAAATGCAGAGACTTTGCATTTGCCTCATCCAAAAAGGAGTTCTTTTGATCAATAACCTCATTTTGATCAGTAACCTCATTTCCCTTATTTAATCCTGAAAAGAGGAGATCAGACAGATTAGACAGCCAAATTCAGGGAGAATTTATTGCTGCTAGGGAAAGCAATCAGGATTTTAAAAACCAAGACCTCAAGGTTTTTTTTCGTTTTGTAATAATTTTATGCCTTTCTGAAGGCTCACATTGTCAAAAGCCCAGTGAATTCTATGTTTTGTTCAGCTCTGGTGATTATCATTGCACTCGAAAGCTCCAAAGAAGCATTCTGTCTTACTGCCCCTGGCACTCTGGAACACATGGGTGGTTTCTCCCTCACCTCTGTTTCTCATAAAACAAAAGCTGCTGAAACAGCTTGGTTTTGTCCTTCTGTTATCCTTCACCATCACAATTTCATTGAACAGAAATTTCCTGTAGTGGTCTTCAAGCTTGAAGAAACTTTATAAAATAAACATGTAGATTCCAAAGAGGGCAGAGAAGATTCCCTTGGGCTTTGCTTTATGCCCCAAGGAAAGGATTCCGCCTGGGGCTAGAGTCAGCTCAGTGTTGCTCCTCTCCTCTGAGCAATGATGACCTTGGGCAAGCCTGGACTTCTGAGTGGACATTGCAGAACAGGAATACAAAGATTGTCTCCCTAAGGGTTGTGAATTTTAGTTAAGTCTTACAAAACTCCTTGCGAAATGTTAAGTAAAGTTCTGTGAAATACAAATAAATAAGAAAAGGTATTCAAAGGAAGAAAGAATTGTAAGATGTGTGATTAGTGACATGGTACCCTAAATGTATTCTTGCCATCAGATCTTTCTCACACAAGGTAACACAATTTTAAAGGGATTTTCACAAATTATGAATCAACGTAAGTAACATTTGCTGAAATTTTGTCCACAATCTTATAACTAACAAAACTGTTTCAATTTAATAAATGTTTAAAACTTCTTCACTGAATGCCTGATGAAAGGTATACAATTAATCACAAGCAAAATACTCCAACCTGAATAAAATGCATAAAATGCAAAGTCAGTAAGTGTGAGGAACTACCAAACTACCAACTAGAATGGTGGATATGAACCCTCATTTTTTTAATCAAAGGGACCAATTTGGTTAGAGAGTAAGATAAACCAGATCATCATTTCTGATCATTAGAAGGCAGATTACAATAATGAGATTCAATAATAGTTGTGCTGAAAGCAATGAAAAGGCGCTTATAAATGACTCTCCAAAGTTGCGGTTTGTATGATCCATTACTTTGTTTGCATTAGGATGTATGCAGATTTAGTTTTGTTCCATTACTATTCTGCTCCAAAGCAGCTTTCATGGATTTAAGTAAGGAACTTCTGCTAAAGGCAACTTCAGTGACTTTGCCTAAGGAAAACAGAAGCAGAAAAATTGGCTGATTTGCCTCATTAAACAGAAATTGTTAAACAGCAATCATAGCACAAACTTGCAACATCAAGTTTTAGAATATCGTCATATCTGCATCACAGCTTACAGAAGACTAACATGTGAAGAACTGAATCTTTCCTCCCTTGTAACAGACTCAGTGCAAAATGACATAAACAGGAGTAAAAAGGGATGCTCTGCTGAACAAGCTGCAATGATAAGATTCCAAGTAAGTCTGTTGAAGATAGCTAGACAGACAAATTTATGT
This sequence comes from Chauna torquata, assembly GCA_013399475.1. Lineage (NCBI taxonomy): Eukaryota > Metazoa > Chordata > Aves > Anseriformes > Anhimidae > Chauna > Chauna torquata. The sequence continues at coordinate 165,499 of VXAL01007466.1, read as the reverse complement.
ATTTGTAATATTGTTCATATGAAAGAATTTATATTTGCAGACATTTGATGTAGATCCTTTAACAGGCTTGCTTTAATTTATCTCTTCTGTAGACCACAGAAGTCAAGGTCTGGTTGTATCAACCAAGACAAAAGTCGAATACCATACCTAGAAATAGTTTGTCTATAGATTCCAAAATAGGTCTTCCCACAAATCTTATTTGAAGATGAATCTTTGATTCTAGAAACATTACAATATATAAATATTACATCAAGCATTATAACAATAAATATTTTTTCTAGCTCCAGTGTAGACAATGGAGCATTTAGAAAACTTTTCTTTCTTTTTGAGCAGTTTTTTCTTCCTATATTGAAAATTAATGTTGAATTATCTAAAGTGATAACATGCCATAGCTCATTAGGTGATTACCCACTTTGAGGTCTTCAATATCTTTTTTCTTTGAGGAATAGTTTAGATCTTCTTGTGTTACAGCTACTCACTATATTTATGTCATTCTTATTTTTCTAAAATGGGTCTTGCTCTATTCTAAACATAGAATAACACTGGAAGAGCTGTACAATGGATTGCAGAGGGAAACCCAAGCAAAAGTGATTTGCTCTTCAATACTCCAGATCTAGAGCATCTTCTGACTTGTTGCATCTGAGTTTTAGAGGGATTTGGAAATATGAGGCTTGAAGCATATTTTTACACTGAAAATAAAACCCAGTCTGAGAGGTATGAGCCAGAAAAAAGGTATGTTCCTTAAATTGTTATTGAAAATAACATGAAAAAAAATCAATAAAAGATATAACTATGCTCGTAAGGTATTAGAATGGAAGAATGAAACATTTCAAAAGTACTTCATTTCAATTAGTGAGTAGGGACATCTTAGGAAAAATACATTTTTTCAAAAGATTTTTTTTTTTGGCTTCTAATAATGGACAAAGCAGTAATTGCTTCTTTACAGATTTTGTAGGTTCTGCATTTGGATAAAGAGGATCTGGTTATTGGTATGCCAAGTCTTCTGCCACTGAGAGGGTTATCGTAGTTTATGCATCCCTGAGTCCTCCATGGAGATGTATTAGCTTTTACACGTAGGAAGAATGTGAAGGAAAGTTTAATATTCAGGATTTTTAAAATTCCATTTTATATTGATAAGAAATCACCTTGAGGCGTATATTCAACCTTGTTAATTTACTCTCATGTTCTAGATGTTTCCAGCAATTTCATGGGTGGAGAGGCGGTGGTTGTTCATTGTTTTTGCAGTGTGATTCATTTTTACCAGGGATATTCCTGAGTATTATATATGACCATTTTTTTCTTAATTTTATATTTGGTATACGTGTGATTGTGTAATAACATTAATTTGTCGCCTTTCAGCCATCTAGTATCCTCAGCAGTGACTGTCTAACCACAGATGGAAATAGAGCATGAGCCTTGTAGAACGTAGCCTTTTGGGCTATGTTCTGTATTTTGACATCTTTTGGTAGGACTTAGAATGAATCATTCTTTGGCTTGTGGTTATTTGCAAATCAATGGAGCACTCAGTGGAATCCACTCCCATAAGGAGAAATCTACTTTCTATGGAGAAATAAGGCTGGAGTTTTTGTATATATGTAGAATTTCCTATGTACCAGTCATGACTAAAATTCTGAAGGTCTCAGTTGCAATTGAGTGTTGACAATGTTGCCTTCTGGAATCAGACAGGAATTGTATCTAAGCAGATGTTACAGTTATTTTCTTAATTTTTCAGTATCATCTGAATAGCATATTAGTTTCATATTGAGAATAATAATCTTAGTGCAGTAAATAAATCCTGTCTTGAATCCAAAGAACACAACGTCACATAACAATAGCAACTGATGTTTTCCTATTTAAATTTATATAGTATGTGTAGAATATTTCCTAGGATAACTAAAATACAGACTAGATTCCTCTAGATGTGAACACTAAATGCAACATGTTTTATTTCACTATGTTCATAAGTCTGTAATCGCACAAAGTGCGATACATAGCACGAGGAAGCTAATTCTCAAAACTTCTGCACCAGTAGCAAATAAAGCTTTTTATTGTCATTATTTATTTACATAGAAATTAAGAATGTCACAGGGGTGAACATTTATGTGACAAATAAAATTATATTAAAATATTTTTATTTATGCTGCAGATATGTATTAGCAGTGATTACTAAAAAGGACACATTAACTAGAAGCTAAAAAAGATTCTAGTAAATTTTCTTGCAAAGCCAGAAAGAACAAATATTTCAGCAGCTTTACAAATCAATTTTTCATTTAATTTTTAATCAGATTGTATTAAAAGATATTTTATCTGTCACTCCATGCTATACTAGCATTCTGTCTTATATTCTGTCTCTAACTTGGATTTGATGTTTCTTATTCTACCTTTCTGAACTCTGGAGTGAGGAATTTATGAAATAACCTGCTTAAAGAGCAAGTGACTCCTTGATGAAGAAATTGTCATATGCATTCATTAGAAATTCTTCCTAATTTTATTTTGTTGATCTGCATTCATACAATTCTGCGTGCTGTTGCTGTTATCAATGCAAGTACGTAGTATTGTCTTTGTACTTCTAAGCTTTCTTTTACCAGGTAAGCTCACCAATACAAATGTTAGCGTTGAGGGTAAAGAAAGAAAATTACATTTAAAATGATACACTGTGCTAGTATAAAATGGGACAGGGCTAGTGTACATTGAAAACAAAACAACAAAATCAACCATGCTTTATTACCAGTAGCTGGAACACATTTGGTTTTCTCAATCAGTTCAGCAGGTTTCAGTCCTTGTTATTGTCCTCTGGGTACCTCCGTTTTAATTTTCATGAGCTCTTACATGGTCCACTTTAAATGACACATGGATGAGAATTTATTAACATAATACAGGAGGCTTATTCTGAAGGTGCTCAACTTGTTAAAATCAAGAAGTATTTCTGTGAACAAGCGTTATTTTATGAGAGTTTATGATTAATGTTCAAAATGGAAATTTGTGTACAAGTCATATAAATAACATAGCAATCAAAAAGGTTCCATAATTTCTCACGGATCTGGCACTATTACACATTTAAATCAATAGTCTGGGCAATAGAGAATGAAGGTTTTCAAATTTGCAAGTATCACTAAGACTGTAAGGAGTTTCAAGCAAGCTAGAAGACAAAATTTGAGTTCAAAGTGTGCATAAATAATTAAAACACTTTTCAATAATGAAACCACATTGCAGTAAGAGTGCTTAGAGACACAAAAAGGAATTAAAAAAGAAAAAGTCCATGAGGCTAGCGTGAACCACAAATTGAACTCAAATTAGCAATCTTATACTCTTGAAAGAAAAATAGGGTTAGGAAAAGCCAAACCAGCATCTAGAAGAGATTATTCTCTACAAGACACAGGGAGCTATCCTTTCATTCTCTTCTATACAGGAAAAATCTAAGCTGAAGTATTTCAGCAAAGGGATGAACTAGATTATCAAAGCTCCTTTTAGATCTATTACTACTGCTATTACTGTTGTTGCAATCATTATTATTGGAACGTAGGAAATAGTTTGTATGCCACTGGGAAATCTGTCTGGGCCTTGTAATATAGCCACAGGCAGCTGCCAACTCATACCATGCTTTCTGAGCTCTGTCTGTGCTGTACCAGATGTGGTGAAATGTTATAACATGTAGAACATGTCATGTTCAATAGGCCCTTGGGAATCAGGAGGTAAGCACTTGGTGATCAGATTTGTCAGCAGTGGTGCTATGTCACTTTTATGAACTTCTCAAGCACTAAAATTGGATCTGCCAGCTGAATCCAGGCTCAGATTTCTGGAAGCACACAGTTTGTAACAAAGTTAAATGTTTGCCTACACTCGCTTGTCTGATTAAAGATGCACCAACACATTTGCTATCGCACTAAGTGAACTGACAAGAATTTAGTTTCCACCTTGCTCACCCATTGTTGCCAGACTTGGCAACAATGGTGATTTTGGTCTCTTGAATAATTGTGTGCCTAAGGACCACGGCAGTGCTGATGCGTGCAGTGATTTTCCTGGCAAGGACTGTGTTCCTTTATTGTCTTATCTGTGCCTCGCAGAACTGCAGTTTTACCTTTTCTGCTTCCATCAGCAGTTGCCTGAGATTTCTCAGATATATCACCTATTGCTCATACTTTTATCTGCATTTAAGGTCCCATTGCTCAGAATAGGTCTATAATAGATAAGAGTATGGTAGGCTGAGTTGTTAGACTGATTTTTAACTTCTTGCTTTTCTTTTGCTCACTGAAGACCTGTCTAAACCCTTCAGTCTGTCTTTATGGTTCCTAACCCATATTGTACCTTTTTTATTGTAATGTCTTTGTCTGCTAGTACTCCAAGATCTGTATGATTGCTTTTTAAAACATTTTAGGTCTGAAAATAATACCAAATTAAAAGTAGAATACTTGAATACTACCTGAAACAAACTAGAACATGAAGCCCATATTTCTAAATGCAAATCCAGCACCTTACTTAGACATAATGAAGAGAATTCTATTTCTGGGAGTTCTGTACTTTCTCAGGAAATCTTCTGAGATAATGTTTAAACTATAAAGTTTTATTAAAGTCTGTGTGCATCACTCATAGCCTTGCTTTGTCCTTGCAAATACAATTGGCCACCAACTCAAGATGCAAGCTCTTCTATCTTCCCATTCATAAAGGTCTTTGCTTTCCACTGTTATCACAATTAACCTTTACTCTGCTGATTGGAGAAAATCAATTTTTTGTTGGATAAGGATTGCTGGAATAAATTACATTTTAAGATTTAGAAAATATCAGCATATGTAGAATACAGTCTGCGCATACTAAGCATGGTTCTTTGGCATTTAGAGAAAACTCAGTTTTAACTGTCTTACTAGAACAGAAGGTTAATGGCTTAAGAGCAGGAATGCAACTGCATCTCCTGTTTAGAAAGTGACATGATTTACAAAACTATATTTGAGTAGTTGCACATATTCTTTCTGCTTTTCTCTCAGGAACATGAAACAAATTTTGCTTTAAACTTCTCTATTACTTCCATAGTTAAAATAAAACATAATTTCCTTAGGCTAATATTACATTGTACTTTTCTATTTACTTTAAATCATATGGTTCTGCAATTAATGTTTGTCTCTGCTGAAGTGCTTAATTTTTCAGTACACTCAACAGATCTGAATCATCACTACACTGTTCCTTTAGTATTGATAGTAAGACTTACTCCCCAGAAAATGTTATCTTTTGCCCTTCTGAACAAATGCTGAGTGATCCTGTGGCTCATTTCCTGACCTATCTAATGGAAATTTTATCAATTCAGAAATCTTTTTTCAGCTAGGAAAAAAAGTTGCCCATTCGGATGTATCTCACTCTCATCATTAACTTAGAGCAATAAACAACACAGACAACTAACTTAAAGCAGCTACTTTGTTTCAGAGAGCTAAAATAAGATAGCATACTTCCTAGTATGTCCTACCTGAAGAACTCAGGTAGGCTTTTCCTAGACTTTATGTTTTAGAAGGATGGTTTCTTATTTCTGCTGATTCCACAGGCTTGAGTTAAAGTTAAACAATCTTCCTTTTAGCAGTACTCAGCTGAGTGTAATCACACTCTGTAAACAAACCTGGCTTAAGGTTTTCTCCTTTCAAAAAGGAGAAAAAAAGGGAACTTTTTTTTGGCAAAAACAAGTTGCCCTTTCTCAATGAGTTATGAATGTCCTTTAATGAAAGAGTTGCATAATTACCTATTATATCATTAATAACATTGTGCTTTATTACAAACATTATATAAAAAAATATTTAAGGCTATCATTGCCTCTACCCCTATCTGAGCCGATTTATGTTTTTAATATATGCCCATGTTGCACACTGGTCTGAATGTCTGTGCAGTTTCAGCTCCAATACTTACCAAAGAGTCTGAACTTTTGTTTGTATGGTTTCTTCTGCATTACACACTTTTGCTTCAAAGAAGGTAGCTATCCCAATTGATTTACTGTTTAATATTATAAATATCACATAGAACACTTATTTAGGTTTCTTTGCAATTTTTATCTGTGTTTTCAAACCATTCAGTTTTGAAACAGCCTGAGTCTAAATGTAAATGGTCCTATACTTGAAGGTGTACTTGTTTTAAGGACTGGAGTCCCACAAGCTGTGTTTTTACTGCAAGGGTAGGTATGCTCCACAGTGAGTAAGCAATCCTGCTTGCTTGATAATTTGGACCCTGCATACGTGCCGAGGCTCCTGTTCAAGCTGAGGTGGAAAGAAGTAGGTTCATATCTCACCCAAATGCTGCCATCCAAACATTCAGGCAGGATCTCACCAATATGCATCCATACATAGGACCTCAGAGACAATCCTAGATGTGCTTACATTTTAGATACAATTTAAACCAAACTCCATGTATCAAATGGGTCTCAGGAAACATGAACTAAATGCATTGGATGACCAGAAATAGCTGCAATCCACAGCCAATTTAGTCTTAAGAAATGTATTCCCTTTGGATATGTAGCACAAAACCAAACACTGTCAACTGCAGGATTTTCCTTCTTCCTTTAGCTCTGTTTAGCATTATTCAGCTGGTTCTAGCTCCATCATGGATCATGAAAAAGCATTTTGAAATCCATCTAATATTGTTTTACTAAAAGAGGGTCAGCCATTTCCTCACTGAAAAGTTGAAATATTTACCCGATTAAATTATGATGGTGTGTGTACCATAATTACCTAAACAAAGGTAATGATTTTAAAAGTACCAAAATTTTGATGAAACTAATTAATCACAGATAAAAATTTGACCCATGAAAATCAGGAAGATCTTTTCCCCCACACCCTTGGGTAAAGTCCTAAGGAAGGAAATGGCCTTAAAGTTCAAATAGGACTTAAAGTTCAGTGTGCCTTAAAGTTCAAAAAATTCTGGACAATAAGAAAATCTAACTCCCGGGTACAAACCCATTAGAAACACTGAGACAACAGATTAATTGGAAAGTATTATGGACCACAATCAATTTATTGCCAGACATCAGACATTTCTTGCAACATTTTATTATCATGACAATGTCAGTGTTTTTCATATGGCTATCCCTTTCTGATACTTCAGAAGCTTTATGTTTTCAGAAAATTGCTTGATACTTCCTTC
>VXAL01007466.1:144911-156071 GCA_013399475.1 Chauna torquata | reverse complement strand
CAAGTGTGAATAGGTTTTCAGTTTAGCTCTCTGTTTCTGAGATAGGAGACATTACTGTTCTGCAAGAAATGTCCTTATCAATCTTCTGTACTTGACTTTATCTACAGGGGGCAATAGAGGGGCCCTAAAACACCTTGTGCCTCTGGACAATCCTGTCACCAGCTGTGGACGGAGCCTGTCCTCACAGTTTGTTCTTGCTATAGTTCTTCAAGGTGATGAAACGGTGCTGGTTACAAACAGCCCACCTAAAGCCTACACCCAATAATGCTGCCTGCAACCTTCTGACCAGTAGGTGTTCATCAAGACCAGGCATCCTCTGTGGGAACAAAGCAGAGTTGGAAAATCATCTTCATCAAGGAAACTGCCATTTTCTCATCAAGCTACTAACACAACAAATATCTCAAGTTGTTTATTTTCCCCCAAATAGTTGAAAACATATTCCTTAGCAGAAACTTGGATTAGATTTTGATCTCACTGGCGTAAATCTATATTGATTCTATTAACAGCCCTGGACTTACTTTCAGATAATTGAAAGATGAATTGGGCCCTTGATATACTAAGACAGCCTTGAGCCAGCTTTCAGATTCTAGTTAGGAATCCACTGAAAGGGAAAAAGTATTTATGATAAATACTGACAGAAATGTAGCTACACAAGCCAAGCAATCCTGGTGTAATAAGGCTATCCACCTGCACTTCAGCAAAACAGAAGGATAATGGCAGACTGTGAAACAAAGGGGGATCAGGAGGCTCAGACAGCAACGAAACGGAAGGGCCATTTGTCAGGCAGTGGCCTCTTTCTTAGTCAAAAATTGGCTATGAAAAATCCTGTTGTGTAATGGGTCTATCCAACAATTAGGGGTGAAAGACAGAATGATCTAGCCCAGCTTCATAGATCAATTGTCATAGGGAATCTGTTCTTCATGGAGGTTTCTCCTCTGACTGGAAAAAAATGAGAACCTAGGATTTGTGCCTTGACTTTTGAAGACTCACTCCTTACCTCTGACATTCACAATTACCAGAAGTTTCAAAGGAAAGAAAAAAGCACTATTAGGCTGTTTCAGGAATAATCCCAGAAAAGTTTATTTCTATTTTTTCAGTGTAGATTAATTTATTCTTCAATGTATGGAGGTTATATTTCAATCCAATCAATTTTAACTTATTGACCAATTTAAGCAGATGTGATGGACAAACAAAAATCTTAAAGACAGTCAAATTCATACCAGTTCCATGAAAACTGTCACCTGACTAGAGAGGAGAAATCCAGTTAATGCTTTCAAAAGTGTAAGCACAAGAGTCATCTTTTACGTTTTGCCTGCTGATAAGCCAATCTGCACATAAGCTGCTGGCCAAGCTTCGGCGTGTATCTCACAGACCACTGATAGGGAAAAGCAGGGTCAGCTGGAAATGCTGAAAACTTCCGAGAATCCTCAGACAAGATGAGGGAGGATAGATCTGGAGGTGTTGAGGGGATCTGTAGGCAGATTTCTGAGGCCGAGGTACAGGCACAAAGGACATGAACTGATGGGAAAGCAAGCTGAATAGTTTGGCTTTCTGCCATAAAAAGTCATAGGGTAATTAGCCATAGGAAAAGATCAATGTTCTGCTTTCTGTTCTGCCACAGCTCTATTGGGTGTAATACCAGGTCAGTCGTCTAATCATCCAGTGCATCAGGTTCCCATAAAATAGGGACAAAATGCTTATTTTAGAGTTTATAGTGAGGTCACTCATTCTTGTTAGAAAAAGGCTTTGCAACTTTAGAAAAGCCTATAAAAGTGCAAAGTACACATGAATGGAACACAGAAGTGAATGCAGGCAGACACTATATTGCCTATTTAATGTAATGAATTAACACTAAATTGGGACTGGGTTGACTTCTCATCAAAACTCACCCACTGAAAATCTCCTTGTCAACTTAAGCCAATGAGAAGGAAGTATCTCATTTTTCTAGGCCACTGTCTTCTTTGAGTGAGGACGCTTGCCCACCATCTCCTCTGCCAATTAGGCCTTTGAGGTTCAACCACCTGTCACTAAGAGATTCCTCATCCATCCTTCTCAGGATCCTCATGCAGTTTTGAGTCTTTGTGCTTTACATATACGCTATTCACAAGTCTCTAACTGTAGCACTTTCTTTTATCTGAAAGCAGAATATCAATGAGTACAGATCATGTGAAAAACAACAGTCATCCTTATAGTAAAAGGTAACTCACCCTTTTCGTGGGAATCCTTGAGGGTGCAGCAACTCTATTCAGGAAGAAGACTCGTGATTAGTCTTGGTTAATATCACCCAACAGTTAAACTGGTCTTCTTCTACTGTGAAAGCTGGTCCACTTGTTTCCACTCTCACCCTGTCCAATGTTTTCCAAGTCTCTGCAAGGTTTGCTTGCCCTGAATCCTCATTTAAATCTCTGCTGTACGTCTTGGCTTATTTCTTTAATATTTGGCAACTTCAGTTGCCCCTACAGACAAATGATCACTCTGGTTTGTGCAGGGCAGAGCCATCCAATTTTCAAGATATTGTCATTTCAGTAATCACAAATTAATGTGTGATATCTGATTATTATATTGAATCTAGGAACAAGAGAATATTTTCTTCAGAAGTGATTTCTGCATATGAATGTGGAGGCATTTAAGAGACAGTAGATGTCAGACAAGCAAGTCCAGGTTGAAATCATGAATTTAATCTGGAGTTCAAAATTCCTACTCACTAAGTTCACCAAAATACAATACTTTCCTCCCTCTTCCTGGACAGTTCACCATATTTCTGACACGATCAAGTAGATTTATCATAATTTGTGTTTAGCAAAACATCTCTTTCTTTCATGTTTGAAATACTTACAGTGGTATCATAGGGATATTAACAATAAATAAGTTCTGACAACTGGGGTACAGACAACCAGGCTTATACTATGTCCTTGTAGGCTTACTAAATATCCTTACTATGGTAGCCACAGACAACTGTTGGCATGTGGTGCTGGTTGTATTTGAAGCTTCGTTAATAATTAGAGTAGTCCATTCTGGTGTGGTTCCCTGCAGATTCTTGAGACATGGTGGAGGTCATACTTCATACTGTTACAACTACCATAAATACCTTTGGTTGTCTTTCTAGCTCTCAAATTAGCAGCTGCTACTCCCTTTCTAAAAAGACCTTCTCCACTCCAGAGATGCCAATACTTGAAATAGCAATAGGAGTTAAAGGATTGAAATGTTTTGCATTTGAATTTTTCAGCCTCAGTGACAAGGGCTTTTCTCATCTAGCAAAATCAGTTTTGCTATGGCTTTCTGGTTCTTCGCAACATTTGGAAAAGGTTATCACTCTGGTACTTCATCCCTCAAAGTTTGGTAAAAACCCACTTTTTGTTGAAAATCCATTCAGAAAAACATTTGTAAGACTAACAAAGGTCATTTCATACAACTTAGCAACGTAAGAAATCACTTCTGGTCTCAGAGCAATCTGATTCAATTCTTTAAGAATGATCTGAAGATTATAAAAAGAGAAGATTAATTACAGTAGAAAGGATTAATAGTTGTAAAGGTTTGTCATTATTAGTTCTTTTGTAGGATGGGTAAGCTGAGTCAAAAATATCGATCTTACTAACTACCAGGTCATTTATTATTGAAGAGTAATATTATTATATTAATTTGTATTTTTGCCATAGTCACTAGATTTAATTGATTTCTTTTTATAGGTTATTCATATCATAGCTTTTGTTCAGTTTGACAAAGTTGTTTGATTGATCTCTCTTAAGTAGAGACCCATCTGCCCTCATCATCATAAAGAACAGGACAGCATAAATTCGTCATTTGTTAACATTACAGATGGAAAATGCTTTGCTTTCATGATGTCCTTACACCCTACATGCATCCCACTGTCCTCCACAAAATGCAGCACATCAGACCACTATTCAGTAGTCATTATGTTCAGATCAACCATTACCATATTTTATTATAAGCTAAGGTTTCATTTCAGCCCAGGGATGCTAAAAATGTATTAAACTTAATATTTCATGCAAAACTAGGTCAAGTAATGGTTTCACATGTAAAGTAGGTGAACAGATGGATTTCTGCTCCTGTGAGAAGAACTACATTAAGTTAGAAGTAGATTTAACTAGATTATATTTCAAGGTCCTAACAAGGTCATTTAGCAGTAGGAAAAAAAAAATCACATAAAGGGGTCATGAATACTATCACAGAAAATGTAATCAGCATCAAATTTTGTTTACTTTTGTTTGAAGAATAATAATTACAGCTTTTTAGTAAGGGTCTAGTTCTATTTTTTGTAAGTAGGGCTGAAAATATTTAAGAACCTATTCTGTGCTCAATAAGCTATCTTGTACAGTCATAATTTTCTGCTATAAGATTTTCCACTTGATGTTTGGAATTTCGTCCAATCACAGCTTACCTCCCATGTAGCTGAAGATGAGCTGTTGTTCATAAGCAGATGCTTATATTTGCCACAGGTATTTCAGCCTGCAGCCAGCAGTAGCCAGACAGATGTAAAACTCCCATGTGCTTCACAGGAAAAGGGTACTGTCTTCTTACTGCCTAATAGCTGCTCCTCACAGGAAGAAAAAAAAAATAGAACAGTATTAGAGCTACTTCTGCTACATCTGTCATGTCCAATGAGTTGCATATGAAACTCAACAACTTTCTAAATCAATATGCATTTTCTTGATGAGATTCTTCAGCATTTTTTTCATGCACAAGAGCCCTGACGGTTTAACAATAACTGAACGGCAGGAGCAGGGAAACTTAACATAAGCATTACTCAGTTGCTATTTTTCCCCTTTCCCAAACTTCCTCATATTTTCAGCACTGTGAAAATGTTCTCAGTCTATGAGCTTCATGTTTTAGCACCGCTGTATCTCCCATTCTGTTCACTTCTCTAAAGCTTACTTCCTCTGATTATCCATCCACTTTAGCACTCTTTTTCTGAAAAACTTTTTTTTGTGACAACGAGGACTGCCTACACAAGGAACCCTCTGAAATGCATCCAGCCTTTTTCGACGGCTGGAGTCACATCCCAGTGCTTCCGTGCAGCAGGACCATGCCATGGAGGTGGTATCTTCATGAATGCCCTCTAAGTTATGCAACAGAAAAGATTCCAAGCAACCTTTGTTATTGTCTTTTCGTTCCTATGTGAGTTTTGGAGAGGAAAGGTAAAGTAAGCTGTCAACAACCAATGGTAAGAAAGATGACTCTTCATTATAGAATTGTTACCAAGACTGAGGAAAACAGCAGCTGAACCAAATTTTCAAAACCATTAGTTTAACACCATGACAGGAGGCTTTCACAGATAGTCTGGTAGTCAGTTTTCTAACTTTTTAACAAACTTGCAAATCCAGTACAATCAAAAAAAAAAAAACCATCTGGTTTCACATTGCATGACACATTAGCTGAGTTATTTTGATTAACATCAATTAAATGAGAATAGGATTTAAATATTTAAGTAAATGTATATGTCCTTAAATAGAAGCCAAAACACTTTTCTTTATTACTGTTGCTTAGAATACTGACTTCAATAGGAAGAATAGAGAGAAACAAAGAGAAAATGATCTCTATGTAAGACTGTCCATAAACAGTGATCTGTATCTTTCAAAGGTTTAGAGATTAATCTTTCACACTGCAACAAGAGGATGATGAAAAACATTCCTGAACAAAGCAAAAAGCTAATGTAAATCAGGATATACAGACAGAGAGTATTGACCTTATTTCAAAAGTTAATATTTCTAAAGCTACGATCTATGGCCAAACATTTTTCCACTCCTTTTGCTTTTTAAAGGTAGCTAGAAAAGCTTCCAAAATCAGTCTCAAAATTTCTTAGTGTAATAGGGGTGCATAAAAGAACTCCAGATTTCAAAATATATTGTTTTGTGTTTTATTTTTCTCCAAGATCTAAAATCTAAACTACCAAAATTATACGGGTAAGTCTGTTAAGAATGATGGGAGCTTTAGGCTACCACAGCAAAATGCGTGTGAGAAAGAGCAAAGTACACAATAATTTTCCTTCTTCTAGGGAAAAAAACAGTCAAAAGAAAAAGCTAATGCTGAGATATATTTTAGAAGCAGAAGTGAACTATTTTGCTTGACTGGAAGAGTTTACCAAGAATGAAACCCCTTAAAAGGGAGTTTTTAATCTTAGTTTTAACTTTTCCAGTGTTGTTTTGGGGAATTTCTCTTTGGCAAGGAAGCTCTGGTGTTGTTTTGGGTGTTTGGAAACATCATCAAGAAGAACCACGTAAAACCCTTGGTGAGGAAGTTTTTCTAATTTTGACAATATTGTTTGATCTTCTGGGGAGATACAGAGTATCTGTGATTGGAAGAGCATAAAAAAGGGAAAGAGCTCTTGGGAAGCAGAGGAGAGATTCTCTTCACTTTTCAATGCTTAAACAAACTTATTTCACCAGAATTAGTTTTATCAGAAAACGTGAAGTGAAAACTCTTGTTATGCAAAAATGCATTTGTTCTTGCTTTTAAAGGAAATATCTAGGCAGAGTTCAATTTTTGTTTGGCTGGCTATTTTCATAAGGAGCTTGAAAATCATAGATGAGATCAGTGTTGTAAAGAAACTGTAGCTATGTAACCTCTTTTGTTTTCCAGTCTTTCATACCTCTGCAACCTCTTTGACCTAATCCAGAAAGAGCTAATCAAGTCACATTTTTATCATCACAGTGTTGTTTTTAAATAAGATGTCAACGATGTCGCATTGCAGACAATCAGATTTGAGGGATTTTAGTCAAAATATTTTAAGCTATTTCAAATATTAGGGAGGATTCCACAACTTCATTTATTATGCAGTTTTGTGACTTTTTATCTTTCCCCTCTTGCTGTATTAAGCAGACCCTATGAAGAAGATAAGGAAAATTTCTTTAAATGTCAGGAAACACAAAGGCAATCCCAGCTCTCTCTATTCTTCCACCTGAAGAGGAAACCAGAGGAATTCCTTTTTTTTCCAGGACTTGTTCTGTTTCCATCTGACAGCCTTCCTTGGAAGTTATATCTGCCAGTCCTTGCTGGACTGAAAATGGGCTGATAAAACGGTGAATTTTACCATGAAGTAGAACCCATTTTGTTATGAATATATGGTAATATTGTATTTATCAGAGGAGAGAAAATAAACGGATTGCACCGTCAAGTACTTTATGTATGGTCACTATTCTAATTTTTATCAAACTTTGGAAGAGAATCATAGAATCATAGAATCATTTAGGTTGGAAAAGACCTCCAAGGTTGTCAAGTCTAACCACCAACCTAACACTGCCAAGTCTATGACTAAATCATGTCCCTAAGTAAGCCTCACATCTACACGACTTTTGAATACCTCCAGGGATGGTGACTTGACTACTTCCCTGGGCAGCCTGTTCCTCCCAACCCTCTCAGTGATGAAATTTTTCCTAATATCCAACCTAAACCTTCCCTGGTGCAACTTGAGGCCATTTCCTCTTGCCTTATCGCTTGTTGCTTGGGAGAAGAGACCAACCCCCACCTTGCTACAGCCTCCTATGAGGTAGTTGTATACAGCAATAAGGTCTCCCCTGAGTCTCTTTTTCTTTAGGCTAAATAACCCCACTTCTTTCCTCTTATAAATCCTTATCAGATTTGTTGTCTAGATTCTTCACTTGCTTTGTTGCCCTTCTTTGGACACACTCCAGCACCTTAATGTCCTTGTATTAAGGGCCCAAAACTGAACACGGTATTTGAGATGCGAATGAATTGCATTGGGAAAGATCCTAGTAATGTATGTCACTTTTGAGTAGTGGAGGGGCCTAATCAAGTCTGTTAATGCTCCAGAGACAAGTACTCCTTCTTGTCACTCATGTAATATACACAAATATGTCAGAGCACGGAGAAGACGAGAAACAGCACAGTATAATATCTAGGAATGGCAGCATGTCATTCCCATAGGCTTCAGTTAATATTTTATAGTTTTGTAGTTTTATCTCGGATGCTATTTTCAACCCAGTTCAGAAAACCTCATGGACTGGCACCATTAAGAACGAATGATTTTTGATAACAGTATTAAAAATACTGTATTGGTGATGCTCTGATTGAAAGCCTATTCAGCTACATCAGCTATGACCCGTGAACTCCTCATTCCTTTCCACCTTTTTCTGGAGTGCCTGGAGCCCCAGGGAAAGGGTAGAAAGGAAAAAAATCCTTCATATTGAAGAAAGAAGTCATTGGAAAGTTGTTTGACAGATGGATGGGAACAATCCTTGCTAATGGACATAAATCTAGGCAGAAAGCAAAAACCAAACAATTGTCCATCCCATAAAGCCTGTGCACATTCTAGTTAGGTAGTAAAAATATATGAGTAAATAGGTGCCCTTTTCTGTGGTTGATTTTTAGAGTTAGATTTCACACAGTATTTTGCCAACATGTGTGATACCACTTTAGCTCCACAGCAGTTCATTATAATATGTAATAATAAGCTGCAAATTCCTGCAGCCTTTTCTTGGGATATGACACAGGACTGAACCAGAAATAATGGCTCTCAAGACTAAACAAAGTGGAATTATACAGATGAATAAAAGTAATTATGAGACCATAGTAAAACAAGTATATTAATAGAAGCATTAAAAAAAAAAAAAAAATCAGTCATACCTGCCAAGAATGACATGCTGAGCTTTTATCATTTTGCTTCAGCAAGGTATTTGACACAGGAATGCTTAATGATAGTCATTGTTGGTTTCTGGTTTATGTTTAACCTCTGAATGTGCTAACCAGGAATGTTGGGAATCATTCTGATTTTGAAATACTACTGAGCAGTTATGTGGGAGGGACTGTACAGAGTTGTGGTCATAAGTTAGAAATATGATAGGGAGTGGATTTTGCTGTGGAACTTTCCTTTAACACTGTCCTGGAGTATTATTCGTCTATGCCCTCACAAGCAAACATAAAAACTGCAGATGATGCTCGGGCACGTAGCAGCAACCAAAAATACTGTATAAGATGGGTTAAGGATTAAGTCATGCCAGACTCAGCTTAGCTATATTCCCTGCTGTACATCGGGATTGTCTTTCCAGCATTGTCAGATTGGTTGTGCAGGTCATTGTTCAAATGCTGCTGTGAAGTGATTGTGTCACTCCAAGACAGGACTGAGACCTCCAATATGTTTTAAGTTTTAATAGAAGCATATGCTGTCATGTATCACAGGTTTCTCTAACTGAATAAGATTACATTGAGTTACTGTTTAATTACACATTTTGTCTGCATACTGTGACACAGTTGTCACATAAGGTTTCAAATAAATAGTATGCTTAAAAGCAGCAAATTCCGCAGTTTTGTAAAACCAGCAGCTGGTCCAACCAAAATGTATAAAAGCTTTGATTTAGCGAGATTCAACTGGAAATGTAGAAGGAAGAGAAAGCATAAGGTCCTTTTCAGGACTTTTTCAGTAATTCCTCATTTACTTACCAGAAAAAAACTAACAAAGTTCCTCTTCAGATGAATGAACTGTTAAGAGATGTAGCTTGGTGGGGAGGAGGGGGAATTTGGAGGATGAAGAATTTTTAGTTGTGTTTTTTTATTTGTGTTATGATTGACCAAGGAATGTGATATTAGACTCCTAGCACATTTCTTTCAGATGAAGCATCCTTATGGAACACTCTGTGTTGCTTATATTTGAGATGATGTTTCAGCTTCCAGGACATGCTAATTTTGTACCTACACCAGAGGAGGACCTCACGGTCAAGCCACTTTTACCAGTGCAGTTTGATAATATTGTTTCTATGATCAGATGACACATCACGAATTCTAGTTTCAAGGACTGGTTAAAATTCTCAAGGTTATGTCCTGCTTCAATCTTTGAGTTCTCAAATAGGAAGATTATTAAGGTCAAGGTTATTGGCCCCTAAAATTAGACCTTACAGCTGTGTTTTGATTTCTGGGTGTGTGTTTTTATGAAAACAGAGATCATCTGTGCATTTGGGCTTCTGTACAATGCAGGAAAGTTTTTTTTTTCTTTGCCAGACTACCATACCCTTCATTAGAAGGTAGGAACCTTAAGGTGCAGCATTTATATTTTGCATATATGTCTCTATCAGTTCATGTTGCATATCAGCTGATAATGTAACAGTGTACAAAATTCCCAAGAAAGCTTTTTGGAGATGGGTAGCTGAAATTCTCACTTAATTCCAGATTTAGTCTTTTTTTTTTTTTTTCAGTTTAATTTATGCTACATGACACCGTAAAAGAGCAGCACATCCTGTTGGTGTCATGAGCCAATATTCCAATATTTATAGATGAATTAGCTCCAAAACCAAAAGATAAAAGTTATTCTTATTGTTTATCTGCATTTTCAGTTTGAGCATTTGTATGTCACTCTTCTGCTTTTAGGATGGTTTCACTTTCCAGGAGGACATAAGGATTCTTCTAAATTACAGTGGCTTCTAATGACCTCCAGGTTGTCTGGGAACTGAGGGATTGCTACACTGCATTTGTTCATTGTCCTGATGGTACCCTCTCCAAGCTAAAATCTTTGTATTTGGTGGTGGAGGCTGGTGATCTAGGATTGAGCTCAGCAAGCCTAGGTTAAAATATGCCCTTTTTGTTTGGTAAAGTGGCACAGCATGCCCTCTGCAAAGTGTTACATATCTACTCTGGTGGCAGTGTTTAGCTGAACCACTCTACACTCTGTGATATATGAAGACAGGCATTAAGATTAGTAAAGTTAACTAAAATTTTCAATTTTAGGCCAATAAAGTCAATAAATCCAACATTTTACAAATTTGCATGAAAAGAACAACAAAGGAATAGTGTTTTTACTTCCATAAAGTAATTAAACCGCTTATTCACAGTATGGTTAACTGAAATTGTTCGAAGCAGCCAAGACCACTACTAAGCTTTAATGTTTAGTGATAATGAACTTGTTAGCAGAGGCCAATGCACTGGAAGCATTTACAGTTCAGTATGCAATATTTCAAGAAAGTAAAAAAATGTTTAAGTATACACATTCTGACTTCTTTGTTCTCTGGATTGTGAAGCCTGAGAGATCATTGTTTTAGACCTTTTTAAATGACCTGTGCTGACTCTGTTGGGCAAAGAAATTTTATATAGATCTCAAAAAAACCTGAAAATTATTGTTCTATTTTTAAAAGCCTCTATAAGTCTCTGTCTCTCAATCAATCCAGGGAATATAACTTTTGGAGGAAAAAAAAAAAA
>VXAL01007466.1:112132-144783 GCA_013399475.1 Chauna torquata | reverse complement strand
AAAAGAAAAAGAAAAAGAAAAAGAAAAAGAAAAAGAAAAAGAAAAAGAAAAAGAAAAAGAAAAAGAAAAAGAAAAAGAAAAAGAGAAAAAGAAAAAGAAAAAGACTGCAAATGCTTTTGTCTGGATATTTAAGAAGATACAGCAATATGTTGTATATTTCAAAATGTAGAGGTGCACTTATCCTGTCAAGTCTGAATCATTGATTATGGCAGACATGGTACAAACAATAAATTGAGTTAATGAGTGTACACTGCCCATATAGCAATGACAAGAAAAGTAACGTGCAAATGAATTTTCATCCCAGGATTTATTTTATAGCTGTGGAAAACATTTCTCCTACCACCAGGATAAATCTGTTGCTGAGGAAGTGCTCTCTTCTCAGGGCTGGTTAGCAGTAGAGAGCAATCAAGACCGTGCTCCTCAAATCCCCACAAGAGCTAAGCCACTGTCACCTCCTAAACACTCTGCTACTCTTACTTTTCCTAGATGCCACCCAGCAGCTATCCCTAGATTCTGTGCCAGAGGGAACTAATGTGACCAAACAGGGTTTACCAGGCTGGTTATAACTCTATCCAAATGTTAGGAGAATTCAATTTTTAACTTTCAGGATGTGCTTTCCCTTGGACATGCTGGGGTTTACAGTGACAGTGGGATTGCAGAGACTTTAAAGATATTTCAAAACCACAAGCTCTGTGTGCAAATATGAGTATTTATAAATATCTGTGTTTTCTTTCCAAAGGTCAGAAGTGTAAATGTTCATGTGAGAGAAGGAAGTGGTAAAAGGTACCAGACTGGAACTCCAAGTCTGGGTTCAGTTCCCTGCTCTGCTGCAGCTTGTGACTGCAGGCAGCTCTTCGAGGAATAACATTTCACTATCTCAGAGGGCTGCTACTAATTAATCTGTGGGCCTGAGGTCTGTGTGAGGAGGGATGAGAGCAGGGAGTCCCCTCTGCAAAACTGTAACTGAGTTCCTTTCTGCATCGGAGGCATCTTTCTCAAAGGTAACCCGGCTGTCTCTGCACAGCACGCTGTGGGCAGTCCAGGCAGTTCCCTGCATCCTGGCAATGAACTTCACTTCTATTGCACTCTATGAGCTACACTTATTGAATTTATAAAATTTTAATTTGGGACTATAAAAATCAATTTCTCTGTAGTCATGGAAGGGGAAGAATAAAGACCTAATAGTAGAAGAATGAGGGGATGGATTTTTTTTTTTTCTCTAGCACATATGAACTTAATTTCAGAGAGAAATGAATCTCAGACTGTAAACACATGAGAAGACCTCTGAGGAGTCAGAACAAAGGGTCTCTTAAATGATAATCAGTCATTCTATCAGCCTGTGATTGTAGCAAAATGTTTTTGTTGTAAAACATTTGTCTGACACATGCTTGTAAACCTGCCAGAAAGGATATCCTACTTAAACAAAACAGACATTAGCCTCAAAAGTGGGTTTTCAGTTCAAGATACTCCTGATTTTTTTCCTAACTTTTGTTCAGCTAATGTAAGTGATCACAGAGTATCATTAAATTAAACAAGAGTATAATTAAAGTCGCTGTGTGATGCTCAAGCAGAAGCAATCACACCATCCATAGCAGCCACAAGCCCAGCCAGCCTGTGCCTTGGTACAATGGAGGAGAGAAAAGGGCAGTTGCAAGCCCTCAAATGGCGCAGCTGAGAAGGGGTGCCTCCTCCCTGGGCACCGCTGTGTAGATTGTGCCTGTTAACTATGCTCTGCAGGGCTTCAAGTCTAGCTTGCTGGAAGCAAGGTTGGAGCCCTTGCTGTTTTCCAGTAGGTATTTTGCAATCTATTCTCTGTCTGTGCTCTCCATGAGCAAGCAGTAGTAGGTCTCCTGAGATTCTCATGTCCCTTTCTCCTGCACCTATACATCCCCACGCTTCCTAGCTCTTTGGAAAACCACAGCATAGGCTGACCGCTTTGCAGAGAGGTCCAGGCAAAATCTCTCCTACAGGCTCCATGCAATCGGAATCAGCTTTGGTGTCTGCTTAACTCATTGCTGGTGGATGCACAGAGCCTTATTGCAAACACAGAAGGTATAGAAAAGGAACTGAAAGGTCATCATGAGCTGGGAGGCGCCAGGCAGCAGCAGAAAAGGAGACAGCCCAACAGGCCCTTCAGCTCAGCAGAGCTAAGTGTTGGACAAGTTCTGCACACACACAGGCGAAATTGCTAAGAAAAAATGAAACTATTCCAGGACACTCTGTAATCTTACAATATACTTACAGTTATGCAAGTGAAAAAGGAGCTGACAAGCAGGAATGTCCAGAAAGGAGAGGAGAGGAGAGGAAGTTAAAAGTAAGAATCCAAAGCAGATTTCGAAGATGCTTATGGTGGTTTACTAGCAGAATAGTTTCTTGGAAGCCTACGTCTCTTATCTAGATGGGATGCTCAGATTTCATGTCTGTCAACTTCAGAAGGTAAAACTATTTTTTAAATGAAATTAAACCAAAAAGTAATCAACCATAAATGATAGAACAGCTCTCAATACTAAGACCTCATATGAATCCAACTGGTCTTGTTCCATCTATATATTAAATTGGCATATTGACTGGAATTTTGAAAAGAGAAAATTGAGAGGTTACTATGGGTTTAAAAATAATAGAATTATTAAATTTTTATTTTGTTTCCATCTTCTGTAGAGGAAATACAAAGTGAACTGCTCTCAGATAGGAATCAATCTTCAAAGTCAAAGAGGAAAGAATGTATTCTGTTAGGTAGGTAATATAATTGGTTAGTAGAATTTCATTTAAACAGAATGATGTCCATAAGCATTAGTATCTGAGAAGAGAAGAACAGGAAAACTTTAAACATGTATTTTATTTCATTTTAATTTTGATATGAAGTTCACTAACTTACAGTGGATCTCTGTATAAAATAACAAAGACAATTTAAGGTCAATTATCAAAAAGGATACACGGGGCAGGCAAGATGAGATGGTGATCCAATGATTTTGAAGACTGTTGTGAAGAATATATTGAAACTATTTTAAAGAGCTCTCTGTTAGAGGGTTAATGTCTCAAGACACTCAGACTGTATTGAAGCAAAGGAATTCAACGTTAACTAACTTGTAGGAATTCTTTGAAGATATTACTGCCATGATAGATAAGGAGAATTCTAATTTAATTAGGTTTTCAGAAGATAGTCAGCATTGCTCCACATCAAAGATTACTGGATAAAAGGTATAGAACAAAGGATTAGAGCTATTGTAGGATAAAAGTTTTCTCCTGAAGCAAAGAACAAAAGAGAACAATGCACAGCTATTTCTGAAGAGGAAAAGAGGTTACTGCTTATGGCAGAGTTAGTTGAGGTATGTGTTTTAAACATCCTAAAAATATTGAGGTATGAGTGATTTGAATGGGACTGTTGAAAATCAAGGGCCATGGTTTCCGATGGAGTATATCCACTTTGTATCTCACAGCTATCAGAAATTTCCCTGCCTCACGAAATGTGACAGAATTTTCCCAGTTGATTAAAATCTTACGTCACAGTGAAAGTTACGGATTTCTTACAATACTGCCTTGTTCTGAGAGTGCTTAAATGGAACCAATGGAACAGATCAGTGCCATGCTGGTTGAAAAGTATAGCCACAAGCAACTGTGGCTATTTAAAACATTTATTAGAGCAGCTTTCAGGCTAATCTAATTTGGCACAAGAATTTTAAAAGTCAGCGAAGTTGTAATGGACAGACAGCTAGCAGGCTAAAGCTGTGTGCTCACTGGTCACACTGCACTTCTAAACTATGGGCAAATAGATTAGAGCTTCCACCAGGTTCAAAACCTAGAAGAAAATGGGAAATGTTTCCATCAGAACAGAAGTTTTTATGTAGTGTTAATGGAAAAAGTGTTGGAAATTAAAGACTACCTCAGAATAAGTTACAGCAGAGTAAAAAAAAAAAAAAAAGAAGGGAAGTTAGTTTCAGATAACCAAGGGAAAAAAGAAAAGACTGGGCATATTGAGTTGGACAGGCTCTTCCTGTCCTTGTGCTGAACATTTCTTATGTTGCCTTCTCTGTTTTCTAATCATATACTCCAGTTGAAAGGGCATACTTTGCTCCTGTGTTTTTATTTCCATAAGTATGATAACCGGTACTGTTTTAGGCCTTTCCTAAAAAGTAAGTTAGTAGAATCTGACCCAAAAGCAATAACACACAATTCATCACTCAAAGTAGCTAGACAGCCAAAGGCAGAAGTCATGTACCAGTTCTGGGGATTGTACCTCCTTTTCTGCACTTCTGGTGCACTGTGAAGCAGAATTTTTTAAAGCTTCATAAGGGATTAATTGCAACTTAAAATGGTATATACATATCATAATTACACTGTCTTCCAATAGATTCAGCACACTAATTGCAGTAAGAAATCTCTTTCATCTTCTCTGCATACAAAGCAAAGTCAGGTGAGTGAGCTCCTCTGTCTGTCAGAAAGGAATTTTGTGAGTGATTTGCTGGAGACAATATCTCTTGGCTGGTGCTGTAATTGCAAAGCAAGAAAATGTTGGTAGTTATTCAGAATTAAAAAGAAATTTGTTTTATGATTTTATGATCTTCTTTAACTTGTTTAATTGATTTTCAGCACATAAACTGCAATAATGTTGCAATCCAAATGAGGACATGGTTCTCAGACACGTAACTGGAGTAGGAGTCAGTTTACTTAGTAATGGTAAATCATCAAAGGATATGCAGCATCAGGAGTTACTGTCAGTGCAGAGAAAGCCCTGTATTTGTTACACAGCAGATCATATTTGGATGGCTGCCCTCCTCCTGCAAACACAAATACCAATTTTCCTAAGCTTAGAAGGAAAATTTGGCGTCCTTAGACACCCATTACTAGAATGCAGACTGCAGCACAGGAAATGCGGTAACGTTCAAGCTTTTTCCTGTGTTTAGGTCCAGATGTCCAGTGCCCTGCAGTGTTTGCTGTGTACTCACTACCAATTGTAAACACTTTGATGTTCTCTGGAGGTCACCAAAACAGCCTTTTCCAATTGCCCTGAAGAGAATTGCCCTGAACAAAATTCATCATAGAGGGAAAATAAAGAATTAAAACAATAAAAACAAATCTGCAACCTTGTCTAAGGGGCTGGAAGAATTGCTAGAGGAGTGCCAAGAGTCTAGGAAGGTGGTCCAGGACCAAAACAGTAGAAGTTTAGGGTATTAAAGCTTTGTGCAAACAAGCCTTCTCCCAAGCAGTCCAGAACCAGTCTCAGCTTCCAGCACCTGTCCTAGCCCAGCCACTAAAAGTTGGAGAAGTTGCTTTGATCAACCATTTGCACTAACCTTGTTTGCAGTGGTGTAAATAAGGAGTAAATCTATTTTGTTCAGCCAAATTTAGCCCGGAACAAAACTGCAATGACATCAACATGATACCACAAAGGTCAGTCTACTGGTAGTTATGATCCCACGTAGGCAATGTTTGCCATGATCAGCAGTTCAGCATAATTCATTATTCGACTTTTAAATCCTCAGTAGAGGGACTGTTAAGCTATTTAATGTATTGTTAGCTCAGGGTCACATTTGTTGAGTGTTTTTCCTCTAGAGTCTTCACACAGACCAGATTGGGTGAACTAGCTGGTAAAGCTACCAGAAAAACATTCTGTGTACACCCAGGGTTTTCCAAAACACTCAGTTGCATGGTGGCATTCACAGTGAGCAGTCCCAGCATGATGTGGCTATTCTGACTTTCTCTTTTTATCACTTCTGCCCTTATTGCAGTGCCTGGGATTAAGCAGATGGTTCTGCTGTGGTTGTACCTGGAAGAGTCCCACCATCGCCTGACACCAAGGGATGTGGGACTCCCAAGCAGTCAGAGTCCAGAACACCTACGGGGGCAACACAGGGCCCAGGTCGACGCCGGAGCTCTGGTCCAGCACAGATTTCTCCAGTAGGGTAAAAACTAAAGACTTGGCGTTGCACCAAGATCTGTTAACACAAACAGCATCTGGGAAACTTGCTGACACAAATGCAGATTTAGGAATTTCTTGCTAGCAGTATGGCACTTGGAAGTTTGAGGGCTGTATTGATAAAAATAATAGGGTGAGGAACTCCCTGTGATGTACTCTGAAGGTGTATTCATGCCATAGCAGTTCACCTATGAGCAGAAACTTTACTTGTAAGAGACATTAATGTTCCATATCATTCCTGGTGTTTTCTGAAAGTGTTCAGAGGAAATTACTGGCTCTCTGAGTGCCAGATCCCAGGGTGTGGAAACAATAGGGGGCCTATTTTATTTATAAATAAATAAATAACATTTTTCACGCAACTTTTTGACTTGTCATAAAAAAATCCCTCATCCCTCCCGAATTTAGTGATATTCCTCATTAGCGACTATGAACTAAAATAACAACAAAAAAAGTCTTTTTTTTTCAGACAAAAGTTTGTTGCTTTTGCATTTTGCAAGTAAAATACTCTCTGCATTCAGATCAGCTTTCTCATTTGTTTCTCTGCATTCTCTCCTCCTTGTTTCAGGAATATTTCTAGGCAGAGCCTTTTCCTGATCTTTGAGTCTACTCCTAGATTTTTCTCTCAAGGAGTTGGTGGCATTTCAGTAGGCTGGGCTCATTTGCTCAATAACAACAAAGGAAAATAAAAATAACCAGCTGAAAACCTGAAGCTACTGGAATGTGTAATACTCAGCATTAAAATGGCACAAAAGTGCCTGCCTATATATAGCTCTTGTTTTCAGAAACAGTGAGGCACACTTTGGGCACTAGGTACAATGGATCACCCAGGAAAATGCATGGCCTTGCATTCTGTGTATGAATGCCTTTTTGTTTGTTTGTTGCAATACCAGTAATTGCCCAGGAAAACAGGGCTTACTCAGAGGTTCAGTTATCTGTTTTATGCAAGCAGATGCCAGGTTTTACTTGCCAGTTTGGGCAGTGACTAAAAACTTAGATGACTAAATAAAATGCTATGATTGCTGTAATTCAGATTCATTCATATACATCTGTCATTATATCTTTGCTGAGACATAGATGCTTAGCATGATTACACAAGAAATGTGTTTCCAGTGTAGTACTATAGTACTATACCCTAACTATCTCATTTATCAAGTGATGAGACTTTGAGGAGGACAAAAGTCTCCCAGTTTACTAGTATCTAATCTTTTTTTTTTTCCGTGTGCCTCATTATCCTTGTTTGAGTCATGCTGAATTGCACAATAAATTATGAGCTTTCTAGTTTCTCTATTTATTTTCAAGTTTAATTTCACGGTATTTTTTTCCATTTCAGTAGAATGTAAGATTGAAATGTCAGCAAGTAGAATGACTGGAGAGATACAATGAAATTGCTGTTTGAAAGAAATAAAAGAAAATCATGCTGCACATATCATGCAGAAGACATCTGCAAAGAGATTGTACTATTAGCAGCAGTCCAGAGATTTTGATGCTGTGTGTAAATGTAAGCCAAGCCTTACTGTGTGCCATGTGGACTGACAGCAGACAGCAGTCCTGTGCATAGGAGCGTGCAGTCTAGTAGTGTTACAAAAGCATATTTGTCGGGCCAAGGCAGATCCCTGTGGGAAACCACACTCATGCTGTCTTTTGGTAAAGCTAGAAGCAAATCTAAGATTTCATAAACTTAGAAGGCAAGCTGTGTTCACAGACAAGACACACATTTATCCAATATCTTCCTGAACAAAATGGCAAGCAGACCCAGAAACTGAATCTGATGTCCTCCGTGGGGTGTTGTCATTTGCCAATGGTGAACTAAAGTTCAAATGTAGAAAATTGGTGAGAATATTTTGCCTCTACTTATGGGTAAACTCATAACACCTTTCTATTTTATAACAGCAACTTATTTAGATCAGATAAGCATGGTAAAAGCAAATGTAAGTGCAACCACCATCATAAGTTTTCTTTTATTTTTAAGCTACATCTCACTTCCAGGCTCTCTTGAGTTTATACTCCAGTTGCAAAGGCAGAAATCTTTGGAACTTCATTTCTCTGACTGAGACCCAGCCCTTAGTGTTGTTGTAACTGCACACAATCACAGCCATGAACAGGATATAAGCAGTTTTTTAATTAAATATATACAGCTTGTTCCTTCTACCTTCTTACATCACAATGTCCCCAAATAAAAATATTTAAATGATGATAATCACTATCTGTGTTTCATAACTGTATCTCCCTGGGAGACTGAAATCGTGCTGGAAACAGAACCTTATCCTATACGGATAACCTGTATTCTCTCCAGTTTTGTATCTGCTGTGTTCTACAGTCATTAATAAAAACTCATTCTGAGAACAGAGGACCGTAAGAAATGTCCTACATGTAAGTTCAGTTGTCCATCTAGCCCAGTCTTCTGTCTCCAACAGTGGCAATAGGAGATGCTGGTTGGGAAGAGCACGTGAGCTGAGCCACTCTCTGCAGGCTCTTCTCTTCATGCTCCCCAGCACCTACAGACCCTGGAGTGTGGCTGAGAGGATGTGTTCCTGCCAGTTCCCTGCAGTCCTCTGAGCATCTTCATGTACGACCATCATTTTGCAAAACAGCTGAAGACTGCCCATGTTTTTTGAGACTGAAACCTGTAATCAAGCTTGACAATTTCTTGTCTACCTTTCGGTAGAATCAAAAGTGGGGAAAAAGCACAGAAGAGAAATGAAGGAAAAAGTTTCTGACAAGACTCTGTGGTGACTCAGCAAGCCACATTCACTGAAAAAAAAAAAAAAAAAGAAAAGAAAAAATAATCTGAACTGAAGCCAATTAATAAACACAGTCCTGTGGATCCATTAAGGTATATTAATGCTGCTGCTTTCCCATCTGTTCCCTGAAGTTCCAAACCAAAAAAAAACAAGTCATCTGCAGACTTGGCTCCCTCACTGTGTGAAATATTCATCTATTAAATTAATCTGGAGAAAATGGATCCATTTTGTCCCTGGTGGGACTTTGTTTTACTTTAATAGTGTTACATACCATGGATTGTAGCCCATTGAGGCCACTGATAAATTACATGTGAATAAAAACAAAAACCAAATGAAACAGATAAATAATAACTGCATGTTATTTTGTTCCTCTAACAGAAATGCCTTTGGGATAACAGCAATTTTTTTCTGTGGTGTTGAGAAGGCTAGCAATTTACACTAACAAAATTGGCACAATAACCCTGGGAATCCTTATTTTTCTATGAACAATATACAATGACAAAGTTTAATGGTAAATTTCCATGTCCTCATACAGCAATATATATTTCATCTGTGAAACAAAATTACTGTTGCCAGTATCACAGAGGGAATGGCTTATGTTTGACCTTGTTAAGCAAAAAATTGGAAATATTCTTTCCAATCTCCCACGCCAGTAATTCCCAAATACTTTGTATTGCAAAATTCCCTTCTGCCACCCTCTGATTATCACTGCTCTTGCAGTTCATCATGATGATGCAACCATCCACTTGGAGCAGTGGCAAAAGCTATTTCTAGTGCTTTTAAAACATCTTTAACCTCATGGTGTTCAATACAGTGCCTTAAAAGTAGCCTGAAACGTCTGCTCATGTGCTTAGTAAAATTATGTTCCTTTACGTGTTTCCACTTAGGACTAGTCTGTACGATTTAATAATTATTAGGTGGAATGCCCTCTGCTCTCCCTAGACACCCCACCAGAATCAGCACATACCCTCAACAGAGAATGAATTGCTAACCAGCCACTCACAGGGAAGATGTGGAATTTCTGTGGCTCACAGTGTGTTCCCCACAACTACCGTTGTCGTTCTCTCTCTGTAGATGATTAAATGCATTATCTTTTCCACCCATTCCATTACAAAAGTACTTTCCAAACTGTTGGTTAATTAAGCTGCATCCTCACATGTGATTAGGGCACAAGACTGTGAGTCAAGTAGCTTAGATTCCCTCTATGGCTACGTCACAGGCACCCTGCATTTTCCTGGGAAAGTCAGTTCAGTGTCTCTGTTCCTAAAAAACATAGCGTTCATACAGGGATTAATGAAATATGCCTTTCCCACAGTTATGTTTAAATTAGCAACACTATAATGTAAATGCATACCTTTGATAGTATAATGTTGTCAAAATGCAAATGAGCACTAATTATTGTACATTCCAGTGCTTTTCTGCTGCATTCTGATTTGTTAAAATATATTCAAACTGATTTATTTTTAATTCAAGACCATTCTCTTCTTAACATTCATAAACTAAAGAGGCTTCAGAATTAGGATTTAAAATTATAACTTGTCATATAGATTATAGTATTAAATTCACTTACAGAGATTTAATTAGGTGAAATTAGTTTCTGTTTTTACTGAAAATCTTTAGAGCTGGTGTAAGTCAATAGGCAGCTGTTTACTGTTGCAGTAGATCTAATTTTGATGTTACTAATTTATAAAACTGTCCCTATCAAAATAGGAGAATCACTTTTGAGCAGAAGCACTTCATTCTGAAATAACTTAGAGATCTAAAAGGACTGACCAAAACTCTGAATGCAGAATTTCACAGATTCCTATTCATGACCACTACTATTTTTAAGTTCATTCAAAACTGAGAAAAGAGTGAAGTTCTCTGGTCAGCTTGAGCATGCTTGGCTGTACAGTAATGGCAACATGCTCACATTTACAACAGTAAGTAGTACGCAGGGTGACTGGATGGATCCACTGAATACAGTGCAGACCCACTACTTGAATATATATATGTCATTGTGCATCTTATCATACAAAGGTCACAATTTTTTTTTTATCCTCACTTCTCTTCAGTACACGTACTGAAATTTCAGGGAAGTTCTGAGCTGTCGTGTTTGCATGTCAAATACATAAATAAGACTCTTCCAATGACTTTGATTACTACTTTAGTGATAATATTGTACTACTGTGAATGAATCAGCAGATAAGAACAGTTTCTTCATTTTTGTATAAGAAAAGCAAAAGTAAATTTAGCAACTTCGGGAAGTAATCAAACCACAAAATGCCAAAGCAGGATGAAGATACAAGTTATGCTTTGTCTCCATAAAGAACTAAGTGAATATTTCAGAAATGCGCTGCTCTTCTCTAGCTCGGCAGGAGACTTTGAGGTTGCTCCTTTTGGGTGCAGATATGGGAAATCCAGTTCATAGTTAGTGTTATTGGCTGCTTTAATTTTAAAAACCACAGCTCTCGATTTTAAAAGGAGTAGAATGCAATTAACACAAGACAGCTGACATTGGCATGTCTCTAGATATATGCCTGAGAAACATCAAAGGCTAGTGCTAACATCCCCCTACCTTGCTTCATCAATTTTTATACATATCGCTAAGCACAGAACTCAAAAAGAGGTGCACTGGTGACTGTCTCACACAGTACAACTTCCCAATACACCAGCAGCGCTTTGCTCTACTGCTGCTTTCTGGGAAACAGACTCTGTTATGAAATGGCACAATGGAAGAAATCATTGGCATGGATACAGGGAAATACCAACCATACCTTACGTAAAGCCTTCTTGAGAAATGGAACAGGTTGCAGGTTAAAAATGTTACAAAAATCCAAATCACTTAGGATTGTAACAAGAAAGGGACTTCTTAATAAATTTGTCTTCGGATATTCTACTAAAGTAGCACTGTAATGGCAAAGGTAGATGCAGAAATCACCACCACCTTCAGGAAACTGCATTTTACCGTTCATAGCATTTAAAAGAACACTCGTTGAACACTGGTTAAAGAGGGGGGTCTACGTGCATTTTCTAAGCAAATATATATACATTGATATGCATGCAGCTGCTTAAGTATTTGACTGGCCTTGGAAAACTTTATTTTTTTAAAGGATAATGTTATAAAACTATCTGATTGGCTTTTCATATAAGAAACTCTCTTTTTCTATTTTTTTTTCATTATAACCCTAATTGCTTAATGTGGAGTGTATAAATATTTATAAATACATATGTACCTTTATGCCTTATCTTTCCTGTACCGAATGCAAGTATCCCAGTTCTGCTTTTTCAGAAGCATCAGGATGGACACACATGTACTGAAAATATTCATTGCTGTCCATCCCTGGCTGGTCTTCTCCTTCCATTCTCCAGAGACCAATTCCCATTTTCAGCTTGTGCTTAGAGAAACATTTCAGAGAAGCAGCCAGCCTCTCCCAATGCTACTTTTCCTTAATTGACCACATTACCACTCTTTTATGTAATTTTAACTTACCACCTCAGAACAAAAAAACAGACCGTAGCATTCAGCTGTGGACCACAGCTGTCCCAGCTGAAGCAACATGGCATGAAGGAGCATGAACCTAATGGATGAATAAACAGATATAAGCGTTTTCTTAAAGTAAACCTCCAGAAAGCCCTATTGTGGCAGACAGATTAAGGAATTTTCCTACACTGTACATAGTTAACATGGAATTGAGGAGTCTTATCTAGACTAAGAAGAACTAACTTTTGAACTCCCAGAAAATGAATGAGGATCATTACAAAGTACGCAGCTACGCAAAGGTGCCTAAAGAATTGTTTTCTATGCTTTTGTGTCTTTTTTAAGATGAAAGAATCCACAGTAAATCACGAAATAAAAAATGACCATGTTGAAGTTCACCAAAGTATGATGTATAGTTGAGTTGGGCCTGAGACTGAAATACGTGAGGTTATATTTGACAAAGATGGACATTTTGTTTCATACTCTAATTAGAAAACATTGAAACACCATCAATTGCCACTATGTCTGATTTCTAATCTCTTCCCCTAAATAGCCTTGCTACTTAACAGGTTTGTAAAGAACAAGCACATGTCTTTCAATGTTGTTTTTCATCTCAGTTTGAAAAGACAAAGAAAAAAGAACACAGATTTTCCTCTAATTTTGTTAATTTTTTGGCTTATGAACTTTTTAATATTCTAAACACAGTGGCTATGTTACGATGTTACTGGTGACTCCCACTCATTTACTCACATTCCTAGCTGCCAACACAGAGGCATACAAACACTTCACCTTTATAGTGGAAAAAAAAGGACCATAATCCTTCTGGCACCCTGCGAATAGAAAGCACTGAGACTAAATCAAGCATTAGCCTACTGAAGACTGTTTTTCATGATGCATAACATTCTTTTTAAGCAACTAGACCTCAAGTCCCAGTGAAAATTTTCCTGACATGAAAGACAGCCTCTTCTCAGAGCTGTATTTCATGGGAGGCTTTGGTACTGAGCTGTAGAAGACTCACACACTACTGTCCTTGACTTTCTTGTGACTTTGTGGCACTCCTTGTTTTCAGGCCATCCAGGTGCTTGTTGCATGCACCAACTCTTTGGTGTGATGAGCCTCTCTGTCCCCCACCACCCAAGCATCTTTCCATCCAAATAACATATTAAAGGTGAGTTAGAGATGCCTTTTCTTTTTCCAAAAAAAAAAAAAAAAAACATGGAGAGATAAGGTGGTTCTGCTTTTGCTTTCTTTCACATAGATACAAAATTTATTGCATGCTACTGCCTAAACCAGAGGGATGAGGAAATTTAGGTGCAGTGCTAGGACATTTTTCTCTGTACTGCTCCACTCTATTTCCTCTGATTTAATCAGTGAAAAATGCTGTGCTTAACGCAGCTTCCTTTTAAAACTTAATCTAACCCAAGTTCACATTAACCTGGTCCAAAATTAACTTCAAAGTTTTGCAAATTCTGTCCAACTTTGTCCTGGCTAATTTAAGCTGGAAGCTAGCAATGAAATTCAATACCAGGAGAGTTTTGTGTGATTTGTAGTTCAAAGGGAAATTCTGTACTTTCCAGGGCTCTGTGGTTCTACTCTCTTACGCTACAATGGTGCGTGCCCTCACCATCTCAAGACAAGCTGACAAATCCCATTCCTCTCAGTGACAACCTCCTTTGGACTTAGCTAGAAAAGACTGTTTTAAATTTATGTGAAATCTTTATTGGTTCCTGTCTAAGCAATAGCCATTGAATCTGCCACACAAAGATTGCCCACCATGCTACTGCCACAATGATTATTAGTTAATATTATTCAACTATATATTAATATTATTAACAACAATAACTATTTCCTTTTCATCTCAGTAACCATTACTAGTGGGTTTTTACTCTCTATGGGTTTATACTTCTTGTATATGATAGTCACAGATACTCTCGCTGTGTGATCGAGCCTTCAGCTCAATCAATATAGCCACTGATTTACTCTTCAGAAACAACAGGTTAGTAAAAGTTTTCACTCCCAGTTCTCAAAGTCTGGGCCCACTGACCTATATATAAACACCTCTTTTGCCAAACTAGTGAAAGTTCAAAGCACGCCTCTTGGCACGAGCACAATGTAAAAACTGAAAGTTCAATGTTCTTGACTACTTGTGTAGGCCAGCATGGCCCTACCAGACCCAAGTGAGCTGCTCACAGGTTCACTGTCTGCAGATTCCCCACAGCTTTTCTTCTTTTTATAACTTCCCTTTACTGGCTGCCACAAAAAAAAATCCTCAGAATACTATTGCTCATCAAACCGGCCTTTCCGGAGTATTTGAAAGCTCTATGGAGTCATTAGCCACCTGAAAAAAAAAAGAAAAAAAAGAAAAAAAAATTAGAAGTATTATAGTCCTGAGTACTCCAAGATCTAGTATCAAAGGGTGTCCTATAGAAACACAAGCATGTTGGACGAAAATGTTTTCCTAGTTGCTTCTTTAGAAACCAAGAGAATAAATTCTCCTGTAACTAGCAGAATTGCACAGGTAAAAGTGAAGAAGGAATCTGGCCCACTTTGCCTTGTGCACATTTCTTATGGCTATATTCCTGGTCCAGTTAAAGCTTTGTTTAATGGAAGATGCATATCTCTACTTGATTTAGCATCATTTTCAGTTTTCAGTAATATGCAGTCATCAAACTCCAAGAGCCATTATGCATATAAACATTTTTAGCTCTCAGTTTGACATATGTATTTTGGCTGATTAATTTGCAAAATACCTATTTGTACTTATGCCAAACAGCCTGCCATTTCCATACAAGCATCCAGTTTGTGCACCAGCGCTTTATAAATCTCCAAATACAATCTTTCATGTTTATTTTTCTTAGAGAGGAATCCCACTTAATAAATATGAGCCTTTTTTATATATATAGACATTTTACTATTGAGAGGGTAACTGTACTCTTTTCTAAGTCATATTGATTTATTTTATTTTTTATTATTATTATGGGAAGAGAAGTAGTTAAAGTAATACTAAAAATACGTGACATTTCTGGTGCGGGTTTTATCTACACATAGCTTAAACCATATAGTCATCATTTTGTTGTCTGATGGTACTGGAGAAAGCCTACTTTCGTGATGATAGGAAGAGGAGAAAAAAAGACACTTCCCTGGAGTTGTGGCCAGTGCTTTGTCCTCAACCTGATCTCCTAAAAGATGCTTACTTCTTTTCTGGTGGTGTTTGGTAGCTTCCACTGAATGTGTTTCTCCAGGTGTTTAGTTTCTTGGAGTGCATTGTGGAGAATGCCTCTAAAGGGCATACACAGACAAAATTTACTCCCCTCCTATCCAACAAGTGGGGTTCCCACCTCCTTGTCCGGGAAGGGAACATAAATTCAAGGCAGAGAGAGGAAAAAATGACATTGGCAGCAGCCTTCCTGGTTATTCAGCTGCAAAGCATCATGACATTTAGTCAGTGCTCCATAGAGTTCAGATGTGGGATCCACAAAGACATCTATCCTAATTTTGTCAGACCCCCTCTCTCCCACTAGTCTTGGAGCACCCTGAGGTCTTCACTGGTTTTTGCATTCACCGTGGTCCTCACCAGTGACACTTCAGGGTGTGGTCCTGATACCATGGGCAGTAAGCCACACTTCCAGAGTTAGCTCAGAGCCACCTTCTTTAATTCTAATGTATTTATATGGCTGCACAATGGCTCTGAGAGGGCCTCCATTCTGCCATGGAAGCAACCATGATTTTATCCTGTGCAACCTGGCTTTAAAATGTTTAATCCAGGACATGTTAACAGCATAGTAAAAGCAATCCTAGAGGCTCTGCGTGTTCAAATATTTATGCTTCCTGGGTGAGTCTGGCAAGAAGTACTGCCAACTGTACTGCTATCGGCGTCCTAAGCTGGTTAATTGAAAATTAAATTGAGCACTGCCTACATGAGTTGCAGCAGCATATTTGACTGAAGTGGTCATGCCCCTTCAGGCAGGATAAGGAGATCGTGCGGAAGGTGGAGATGAGATGAATCACTTTTGTGCCCTTCCAAACCTGAGCTACCTTACCTTGTCAACTGGAGAGACTGCCAGTGCAATTCAGGCAGTCCTTCAGCAGCACTATTGAGAGCACCTTAACAAAAGGGTGGTGTGAAAGAGGACCCTGACCAGTGTTTTGCACTGTACCTGTGCTGGGGATGCTGTTAGCAGCTGTGGGGAAGAAGTACAGGGGCTGGTGTCTTACCCACATGCTCACAAGGCACTCGGAGAGCTGTGGCTGTGAAGCAGTATGTGGAGTTGTATAGTAAAATTATGGGCATCCTTCCTATGGCTTTGTAAGCAGGACAATAGTTTTCAAGAACAGATATTTATCAGAAATATTTATTAAAAAAAAAAAAATTTAAGAGGTGGGAGGGGAAAATAAAGGGCTGTGTAAGTTTTCTCATTTTATCTACACAGTTTTCTCTGGGTGTTAATTACTGAACTGCACCCTGATCTTTTTGTCTGTTTGTTTCCTTTTGAGGAAAAACTTTTCATTATCATTTCAAAGATCATGAGTAAGCCTGAAAAAATACCGAGCGTCTTGGAGTGTATTTATTTATGGACTTGTTCCAGACGAATGCATGCTATTGTAAAATGGATTCTCTCATTTCCCGGTGCCCTTCTAATTACGTACACAGCAGTATCAGGCAAAATGAAAGCTTCATTGGAGTTCAGGAGACAGTAAGTGCAGTCCACTGCCACTGGAATGATCTGGTGTATAGGAAATCCAGGTTACTGTTCCTTGATTATTTAAACTGAGCACAGCCCACTTTGTTCCTGAGTCTCTCGTGCAAGCCGTTTAAATGTCAGTCCCTGAGCTGCCAAACCACGTTTTATGTTTAAGTAGTGCTCGCCACTCATCCTGCTGCTTCACTGGCAAATCACTTCACTGTGCCTATTTTGGGAGCACGAGGCATGTTGAGAAACGGATTCTTAAACAGAAACAAAAAGAAAACAAGCAAAAAGTTTTCCCCTCGGTCACACGGTGTTCTGTAGGTTTATCTCAGGTTTCTCGTTTCCTAGGAACGTAGTAACTTCCCCGTGGGTTGTTTTGTGGGCGGTGTTTTGAATATATGCTAATTCAGCTTTCCTGACAGGGAGACGTGCCGTGACGGGGCTACGTCGCTCTCCTGACAGCAAACGGTGGCGAGAGGCGACTGCGGGGTCAGGCCACGCTCTTGCTTTCGTGACAGCAGCCCTCGCCGGCCGCCTTTGTCACCGACATGTGCCTATGACCATGGAGATGAAGGACTCCGGCAGCGTGGTCCTGACAGCCTACCACCCCCACAGCCCCGTCAGGATCCCAGGCATGGAGCAGAGCTTTATGCAGGACGTCCCCTCCAGCCACTCGCCCAGCAGCAGGTAAAGCCCGAGGGTCGGGACGGGTGCCGTGCCCTGACGTTGTGCGCGGGCGGGTCGTGGGCTTTGCCGGTTGCACGTTCAGCTGCGAGGCAGCCCGACAGCGCTGCCCAGTCACTTGGCCACTTGGTAAGCACTTTGCTCTCACATGTTTCTTGCCTCCAGATGGGAAAGCGATTCAGCCTGGTGCTGCTGGATGTAGCTGTGGGTGGAAAATTCAAGTGCTTGTTTTAAACCATGTAAGTGACAAATCAAGCCTGTTTCCTGCCCGGGAATCTCCAGAAGACAATCCCCAGGCACAAGGCACGTGCGCCAGGCTTCAGCTCAGGTCCTTTAGGAAAGTCAGAAGGCTGGAGTGACTGGGGCTGGAAAACTAGAAAACTGATCCTGGCTTTGGCTTAGGCAATTATTTGATTCCTTCCCCATTCAGCCAACAGGTCAGGTCCAGCCCTTGCCTTTTTGTGGAACTGCAGTTGTTGCTTCGCACACGCCCATACACACAATGGGAGACTGCATCATTAGAGACCTAGTCTAAATAAGAAAATTCCTTTGTGTTGCAGGAAGCTAAGTATTGTCTTAATTAATGCAGTTGTGTGTATGTTTACTTCCCTGCTCCGTGTGAATGCATGCATTCGCACAGTTCAAAAGTAGCAGTTTGGGCAATTTTATTGTTTTACATTTCTCTAAATATACGTGTCTGTTCTATGCAGTTTTCTCCAGTAGAAGTGGTGTGGAAGTTCATACCGTAAAAGGCTGAACAAAGTAGAAAACTTTATTCTGTGTCTTGGCTGAAAGAAATCAGAACTAAAGTCTGAGGAAACTATATAGATATAATTGTCCCCAGGAATTAAGTCTGTGTCTCCTGTTAATAAAAATAATGATATTTACTTCATATTGTTTATTTATAGCCTGATGGTTATTTTATTTTCATTGTCATTATTTAGGTTAGCTGCATCTTCCTGTTCTTTGTGTATTTCCCTGGCTGTCTCATAAAGATAACTTCTTTGTTCTGTTAAACTGTTGTTTGAGAGCAGTACCAAAATACACAATTTCAAGTTAAGAAAAGAAACAGAGCCTGGACTTTTAGACGCAGTAAGAATGGCATTTGTTACTCAAATCAGAGAGCAGCGGTTTGGCATTGAGTTAGTGGGGAACGTGTCATTTCTTCCCCAAGGAAGAATGCTAAACTGAACCTCCGTTTAAGTCTGGGCAACGGAAATGTGGTGTTTTGCTGTGTTTCTGGAAGGTGTGCTCATTGTTTTAAAATGCGCTTGAAACTTAAGCCCAGAATGTATGAGGGTTTAAATCACATACACATCACCTAAGAAAAGCAGAAGTGCAAATTGCGGTTCCTGAAAGAAAAAAAAAAAAAAGAGGATCCTGGCATTTTGATGAGAAACATGTTTTGGAGGCTCCTGCCATGAGGCCAAGCCATGTGTCTCTCTGTGTATCTGTGCATCCATAAGGTTTTGGTGCTGTCTCCCCTTTCTTGTCTTCAACTTCCTGCAGCTGTCTGATAGCTATAGCCAAATTCTGCCATATGGGCAGTGAGTGACCATCTGAGTTTCCAAAGGCTGTTCAGGAGAGGGATTTTATTAACCCAGCATGCAGTCCTCTGGAATGCAGAGTCCATGAAGGCAAATGCACTGAGTGTTTTAGCAAATGGTAAAATAGGCTCTCACTTAATCTCTACTCCATCTTCTAAGAACTGTTTCCTGGACTGCATTTTCTGTATAGTTTCTTCTGCCTCCATTCTAATGCAAGAAGCTTTACTATAGACTCTGTCTGGTGTTCCTTGATCCTCAGGGCAGTTGCCTGCACTACAGCATACCAGTTCCTCATCTCTAGCAGAATGATTTGAAAAAGCATGCAACAAACAGAGGGGTTGTCTATTTTTTGTTTAATAACAAAAGCAATTAGGACCCAGAGCCTGACTTTCCTCTGAATTCTGCTGATTTTAGTTAGATGCTGCTCTAACAAAGTCTGTACTTCAGGTATATAACTGTATGAACAGAATCAGTCTTGGATTTTAGCCTTTGATTTGATAAACTACTGGTCAGTTCTCTCTCAGCTTAGGAAACAAGATTTTTTATTTTCTTTCATCTGCCTGAAACGTGTCTCTGACTTTGGTGTGATGCTCCATTCATACCAGAAGAACAACTCTACTTACCACTTACAAGACCCAGGCTTGGATGTGAGATTTTCGCAGCTATGTTTTCTGTTCTGAACACTTTCACTTTGGGAACCCTCTAAGCAGAGGTTTCTCACAGAAGGGAGAAGCTAATGCAGCCTCTGTCGACATTAAACTGCTCTGCTTCCCACTATTTAAGGAGGCACTGATTAAAAAAAAAAAAAAAAAAAAAAGGAAAGGTTTAGGTACAATTTAGGTACATATCATGAACCTCAAAATAAATCAATGATCTTAAATATTCTTGCTAACCTGAGTATGCAGCTGAGAAGTCCATGAACACCAAAGTTTACACTAATAAAGTAACTTAGATGCACCAGAACACTTGGCTTCACTTCCATCTGCAATTCTTGAAGGGCCAATAAGGCATACATCCTGTGTGCATTTCTAAAACATGCCTGTGCAGCATTAGCATCGACACAAAATATAGCAACCACAAGTATTTTCGTTTGTAAACCCAGTGGAAGGAGACTGTATCTGCCCAGTTATCGATCAGGTGATATTGGTGGTGGACTGTGAAGAGGTCAGGAGAAGAAGTGCTTTAGTTACTTCGAGTGGAAGATACAGCAGTGTGCAAAGAAGGATAGTAAATTCATAGCTGTAGCCAATGGGAGAGCAGAATGAAAAATTGACTACATGGTGGTACCATTGCTGATCTGCAAAGGGAGAATTCTAGCTTCCAAATTTACTATTGTGGAACATTAATAAAAAGGTGAATTACAGGGACCACAGATTCCACCCGTTCTCCAGAACAAGAGAGCGTTAGGACTAGAGATAGCTATATTTAAATATCTCCTCCTCAGCAATTCATTTCTATCGTTCTCCTTTTTTTCCACCCACAGACTTACTTCACCAGTTCCACAAATCGGGCAAGCTCTGAGAACTGTACTGCTGGCATTGTTAGAGGTCCAGGAGAATTCTCCATCCAAATCTTCCTTTAATTCTGTTAATGCAACTACAAGTTCATTTTTCCATTTTTCTCATGGGACATTTAGGTCCCTTCACTATTCTTGTCATTTGCTTTACGTGATTGCAATTGTTTACAGCATTCATATCATTCATATCTTTTTTTTTTTAATTTATTGCTTTTGAGAACTAGATATTGAGGAATCTTTGTTTTCTTTCATTATTAGCAGTTAGTGTAATTCTACAGCATATGAGTACAGTTGGGAAGGGTCCTGTTCTTGTGGCATCCCCCTCACATGTTTTTAATCCCCTTTATTAGAACTCAGATGCCACAAGTGCCAGTACCAAACATCTCAGAATATCACACTACCCCTTTCAATACAGACACTGGCCCAATGCAGAGGTGAAAGTGCTTGTTTATGTTTCACACTGGTCACCTTTTCCATCCTCACTTCAGAGAATGAAAGACTTTTGTAGCTGTGCACAAATACTGCTCCTGGATTATATAGAGGAAAAGTGGTGCCACAGCCATATGTCTTCATCACATGTCCTTTTTATCCTGCTTGCTAGAAGTGAGAAGCTAGCAGGAGTTATTCCTGTGCTCAGAGGAAACAGGAATGACCTCTACGCCAAATGGCCAGTGAGCTCTCTAAGTTAATTGCGCAATTAGGGGAGTACAAAGCATTCCTGAGTGAGTTATGCTCAAGCTTTCCTTGACTCAAGTCTGAGAGTTAGTGAGTTCCTCAGCACATTTGTTACTGACATATCTACCGGTGAAGAACTCATCCTGCACTGCAAATCATAAATATTTCCATTGCAATGAGTGGCTTAAGCTTGTATGTACATGAGATCAGAATCGGTAGAAAGAAAAGGTGTGCTAACAGGCTTTGTTTCTGCAGAGTGGGTTTAGAGCAGGTTTAAAGGGCACATCAAGCTATTTATACATGGAATAAACATATTTATAATAAATACAATAAAATAAATAAATACAAAGACAATATATATATCCTACCAAATCTATGCACATGCTACATAGGTAAAGGACAAAATGGATTTCAGCACCACTGAGCAACACAGCCAGGACCCCTTCTTAGCTTCTCTCCTAGTCAAGGGAAAGTCTGGCACTTCCAGTAGTTTCAGAGAAAAGCCTGTCCAATCTCTCCATGTTCATCAAATCTCCTCCCTCCTGCTGTCAGGGGGAGAATCTTGGGCAGGCATCACTAAACTGTAGACTCAAATAAGAACAGGAAAAATTTCTGAAGTTTTTCTGTCACCTTGAATTACCTGCTGACAGCTGCAAGGAGCCCTGCTCTGCAAGTCTAGGACTTGTGGACTTGGGGCCAATAGTAAAGTCTTTACACTGGACAAGCATAGCACCAGATCCTTGTGCAATCTTCATCCTCTCTTGCTAGCCACAAGATACTACAGAGATATGTTAGGGTGAGGTAAAGTGTTCTGAAATAATGACCGTGTCTCTGGAAGGAACAAAACTGGAGGAGAAGCTCTTATGCACCAAAACTTGGTTTGTGACAAGAGGAACTGCATAAGCTGTTCAGGTTTTATCCCAACAGAAGCAGATTTTATCACACTGAAGTAAGGTCTGTACGCCCCGAGGCTGGGTGATCTGGGTTTAATTTCTGTCAGGCTGATTGAGCAGCTCCCCTGCTCAGCTGTATACAAGTGATGTCAAGAATGTCTTCTAAGTGATGCAGGATAAACAACCTTAACTATTTTGGATGTTTATCTACTCTACCATAAACTTCCCCAGAAGACAAAAATAAAAAGCTGGCTCCTTTTCCACAGTAAATCTTGAAATGGCTTGAGCCTCTCTCAGCTACTTGGACTCAAAACTATGAAATTAAAATTTTAAAACATACTAAAAGTAGTAAAAGAAAACTCCGCGAAACAGTAGTCTAGGAAAATACTGTACTGGCACAGGCTGGGCAAAAAACGTTTTGTGGAAAAATGAAGACTTTTTATAATTTCAGCAGCTTCCTAAAATATGATTTTAAAAGTACATTTTTTATAAATGCTAGGAATTATAATGCTTAATAAAACATTTAGTGGGAGGATACATATAAATAAGTCAGACAATAGGAGACACGCTTTTCCTGTAGGTTTTAGAAATACCTACAGAATGTCCTCTGGGAGCCTCACTGAGGAATGTAATATTTATAGCCAGTTCCTCATGTTATGGTTGAAACTATAGTTGGCTTCTCTGGTTTCTTTTTAGTTTGGTGCTCCTGCTGCTCTCCCTGGTACCTCCATATGCAGAGCTGATGGAAAACATCTGGCACTGTCCCTTTGATCATTTTGTTTGGTTGAGCATTTAGCCAGCTGCCCCATTCATTTTTAACTAAGTCACTTATCTCTGATTACATGAGGGCTGGAGCTGCCTGCAAAAAACGTAAGACCTGAAAGCCCTGCATGCCCTACACAAACACCTTCAGATTGCGTCTGACACACTGACAGCACTCGCATAGCAAACAGCCAGGAATCAAGTACTGTGAAGTTTTATTTTTGCACAGGAGATCAAAATAATTCAGTGTAAATGTGTGGGAAACATGCAGCAGTGGGAACTGCAAGACGCAGTTATGGACTACTAGTAAAAGTGCTAGGTAGGATGGCATCTGAGAAGCATCTGGTTAGCACTGTACAAATATAGAATCACATCCTGAAATAGTGCTGAGTATCCATAGCAAATGATCAAGTTAACATCCTGGATTTTGGCTAACCACAGTACTAGTAGCCACTCAGCCCTATGTGGTGCTTTGCTGTGGCTGGCAGGCAGTGCATCTGCCATCAGGGTGGGACCATGGTCTGTGCAGCCTTCAGATACCACCATGGTGCATGCCTTAAAAGAACAGGAGGGGAAACAGGAGAAGAGTGGCCAAGGTCATGTCCCAAGCAGATGACTGAAGCCAGGCATCCTCTCTAGGCTGGTGGCCCCTTTGCCAGCTTCCTTCTTTCTCTCTCTGTGGCAATAGTCTCCATCCTCCAAGTCCCCTGTGTGTGACAGGGACTCTGAAGAGAGAGGCAAAAAGAGAAAACAAGGGAGTGAAAGGAAGAGAGGAGCAAAGGAAGGCAAGAGAAGGACTTGATTCTCCTCTTGTGTGCAAATGAATGAAAAAAGAAACCTCTACTAAATGACATTGTGCAGTGGAGCCATTTACAGTCAACCTCCAGGTCCCACTGGAGACATGTGGCAAGGGGTTTCCAAATGACATTTAAGGTGGTGATTTTGAAGGCAAAAGCTGAAATAGCTTAAAAGACAGGTTGTCTGAAAAAGAGCCCCCATTACCCTGAAGGACTGTTTTAGATGAGGTCAACAAAAGTGCTTGAGTTGGCATCCCTTGTAATTAATGCAAGGGAAAGACTGATGTTCTGTGAGGGATCCCTCAGCTCTGTAATTCATTTCTTCCTCCTCTGTCTGTATCTGTTAACTTTCCAGACACTGCCGGAGCCTCTGGTCTCTGAGGAAAGAGAGCGGAACAAACACTGGAGCAGAGAGCCTATTATCAGCTTGTTCATTTGAAGGCAGCTATGTTTTCTTATTTAGGATGCTATGTGTAATACTTAGCTACTGTGAGCCTGTGGGATTTTCAGATGTGTAAAATGATCCAGTGTAGGGTGGACATATGCTGGAGGTTTAAACAGAAAAATGCTGAACAAAGGAGAGACAGAAGTCTCTGCTATGAAGTGTTGCCATTATTGCATTTCCACCTGAGGACTACTGTAGAAGTTGCTCTGAGCATATAAAGAGCAAAATAATGACCAGAAGTCTTTTTCATGAAGGGTAGAAGAACCCTACCAGTGCAGAGATACAGATGGGAGTATATATTGAAAAATTGTATCAGATGTAGAAGTCCAACTGCGTTGACATCATTTATCTGCTGAAAGACAAGTAAAGCAAGAGGCAAGCTGGGGAACTGTGTTCTAAACATCTGTGGGCCAAACCTCAGGACATCAGACAGCAGGTCACTCTCACAGTTTGCTACCAGAGATGGAAGAAGCTCTAGAGCTGTAAGCTCTCATATTTTGCTACAGATAATCAGAAAAATACTAGCTTCACAATGGACAGATTTGGGGAGGAAATAACAAATTTATAAAAGGCCTGAATTTGTCTCACTAAATACTGTGTTTCTTGCTAACTGCTCAACATCAGTGAATCTGCAGTTACCCAGGCTCTGGGTTAGTCTACGCAAACTCTAGGGGAGGCGATGGAGAGCCTCTTCCCCATCAGATTCTCTTCCTCTGGCTAATAAAAGTTCAGAACAAAGTATCATCTAGGTTTATTTTCTGGCCCAGTGATTGTTATACCTAGTGGTCAAAAGGGAATTTAAAGTGAGAATGTCAGATCATTTTAAGGTTAACCTCAGTATGAGAGCAAGACCTGAATAGTTGTAGCATTCACTCTAACTTGAAACACTCTGGTTTTTTATATTTGCCTCTAATAAAACGTCAACAATAAATCCTGCAGTGAAACATAATTTGGGATATAAGCCTTGCTTATTATACGCATGGACTGAGTTAATGTGTACTTAGGAGACGTGCAGCCAATGGAAGTTTTACCTTTGAATTCACGGAGATGGGATCAAGCCATCAGAACTCAACTTTGTTGTCAATAGTTTTGCTTACAGACAATGAGTGATCTGATTATGCCATCTCTTCTCTCAGCTCAGGTTGACTTCCTGTATAATAGGATTCATGCTGAATAAGACATCTGTATGAGGTCTTAGGTAATTAAAACATAACTAGGCCTGTCTTCCTTTTGCTATACTTCCCTCAATGCATTGAAATACACTGAAAACTCAAGTTCCAAACATTTGTCTGGATATAATGGAGATAAATATAAAATCTGTGCTGTAGTTAACAGGTGAAACCTGAAGCAGAGGAGGCTAGGGCCTTCTCTGAGGATGTTTTGTGGGCTTGGCTGTCCTTGGCCGTTTCTAGGCCAGATGGTGCCCAGATGATACATGTGCAAGGAAGTGAAAGG
Organism: Chauna torquata; assembly: GCA_013399475.1. Taxonomy (NCBI): domain Eukaryota; kingdom Metazoa; phylum Chordata; class Aves; order Anseriformes; family Anhimidae; genus Chauna; species Chauna torquata. The sequence goes on along the minus strand of VXAL01007466.1, from coordinate 119,206 downwards.
AAAGAGCAAGCTTATCCTGATGAACAGAGACAAAGGAAGCATTTGTACTCAGACAGCAGGAGGATTTCACATTAAAAGTGATTGCTTTTGGAGAGAGGATGGGCAGAAGGAAGCAAGGAAAGCTTGCCAAGTGCAGGAGAGGGGTGTTTTAAATATGCGGTGGTCTTCAGTCTCCTGCTGGAACAATTACACCCAACTTTGTGTAAGGTCCTTCTTGCATCTTCCACTCAGAGGATGCATTTCCCCATAATCCCCAATGATCTGCAGCAATCCTTTACTGCTGTCTTGCTTGCTTGCTTTCTTCCATCCTCTCTTTCAATTAGCAAAAGCAATTAAACTGTGAGATTTTAAGGATAACATTACTGAAAATGTGAGATTTCAAGAAATATCAATTTATTCCTATTTACATGTTGGTATGTACAGTATGCACAACTCTATAGAAGGAGTGTGAAGCTTAAGGCTACCCATGTGTCATTGGCAATTCACAAAATATATGGCAAGAGGTAGAATTACATAGCCCACAAGTCAAAAACTAACTTACGTCTTCTTCAAGCGTATTTCTTCAAGCGATCCGTTGCCTCTGACAAAGAGTGGCAATTAAAAATAAACAAATGAAACTACTATGAATCTTTCTCAAAAGCCTTCTTCAGCATCCAGAACCTCCATGTTCTGTATTTAGGAAGTACACCACAGATTTTCGGGAGGGACTTTGACTCTGCAGCTGTTTTTTGTGGTCAAGATACATTGCAACCTTAATGGACTGCAGCTTTAATGGCTTTTTTTAGCTAGGGAATATTATATCAGGCTTAGCCAAGCCAGGACTGAAGTTAAGTGTGCCACTCTCAGAAATGCAGTAAGACCATGCAAACCAAACCAGCTTGCCTCAGTCTATAGTGAGAACAAGTAAATCTGGAGTTAATTATGTTATGTGCCGTACAGCAATGAGTCACTGTAGTTGCAAGTAATCGCCCATTCATATGGGGAGTGTATTGTCACAGGATGTCCTTGGAGGCCCATTTTCTCCTTCCAGATTCAAAAGTGGGGTATGGTATTCATGTGGGTAAAGAGAAGGCCTAAAATTAAAAGTGTTAGTGCTATCAAGAATTCTAGAAGATATAGTAAATTTACTTTTCAGGGTTAAACTCCTACTTACATGGAGACTTACTGAAGCAGGAAGGAGATGTATTTCTTTTTATTTAATTCACAGTCCTTTTTTGGTTGCTTTCAGAAACAGGACACTGAAGTTTGTGTACGCTAGGTATGTAAGGTCCAGACGTGATGCCTGCATTTTGATGCCTATTGAAAATCTTTATTACAGGCAAAAACGAAAAAATAAAGTAGTTAAAAAAAAAAAATCAAAAAGTTGTCCAACAACATAAGGTTTAGCAGCGAGGTAATAAATCCATACGCTTAATAAATTACCACAAAATGATTACAACATAGGAATTCAGGATATCTTTTTATGTGGTGTCTGCAAGCAAAACCAGCTCCCCTTTGCCTGTGTCCAGGGGCTGTATAGCTGTGTTAGCACAGCATTTTGCCCAAGCCAGTGCACGGGTGCAGCGCTGCACTGTCACAGCTGTACGGCTTCTGACCCTTCTGTTTCCAGCCTGCTGGCACAGTGTTGGAGGCTGGAATTCAAAGTGTTTAGACTAATGCTTCAGGACTGATAAGAAAAAAAGGGTATGTTTTTCTGAACAGACCAGTCTGCTGATTAATCGGTTAGGCTGGCTATTTTCAGGGCTAGATGCTTAAAGTAAATAGGTGAAAAGCTATGCTGCATTTTTCTCAAATATTTTTCAGGCTAGAGGGGAAACTTTATCTAACTTACTTGAACCATAACAGAATATCTCATTCACTTGTGCAAATCAGATTCCTTGCAGAGCAAAACACAAGAAAAAGGAGTGGTGTTTGTGATACCCAGTTAGCAAAGTCTACTGACAATACTGTGAAGGTATCAAAAATTCATCATCTGAATCTGTGCAGACTCCAGCAGAAGAGCCAAGGGTATAGCAGGGAGCCAGAACTAGTCCTGATGAGTAAATTTAAAGAGGATTTTAAATTTTTAATAGGTTAATTTTTTCCCCTATTTAGCCAACCTGTGTGAAATGTAGAGATATGATTTTCCTAGGTAATAGGGCACAAAATATCTTTTATTTCTTAAACGATAGATAGGCCAGTCAGCATTTAACTGTCCTCTAGAATCTCTTTTCTAATTAAGTCTCATCTGCTGGATCAGGAACATGATGATGTTTACAGGCTGAATTGAGCCACATTCAAACATCATAAATAAGGTTCAAAACTTTTATTCTTGAGCTGTCAGTTCAGTCTTTGGTTTCTGATTCATTTTATGGCATTGATCCAGGGCTGCAGCTATGCTAAAACAGGCATTGACCACTGTATAAGTGGGTGGAAAAACATCATTCAGCAGTTAGCTGGGTATATCTGCTGAAAGTATGTCTGTAATTCTGTGAAGGCGATGGTGTTACTAAGAACAGATTGGTTTCTGAGACTGCCTCGAACCCAGTCAGCTGTAGTTAAACCCTCAAAGGCTGACAAAGTGCATTCCTAATTATATCAGTGGAGTGGAAGGCTAGATTAAGTTACCTCCTTCGAGAGTACTGATGATGAGTTTCCATCACTGGGATAGATCTTATGGTTTATCCAACCCAAAGGGGACCTCAGGCTGTGCAACTGTTTTAATAGAAATAAACCAAACATAGAAATGATACTCATTTATGGGGCTACCCTAAAGTCAGTAGAGACACACATCCCACAACTTCACTGGATGTAGCAGAAGCAGTAACAATTGATAGGCAGTCTTTGAAGACTTTGAATACAACTAAACTTATTATTGGATTCATCTTTGAAGTTAACTAAAGCAGTTTGCATCAGGCCAGAAACAGCCAGGAGGATAATAGATAGAGGAGAGGGTTTTGATATCTTTACAGAAAATTGGTATTTATGGCTTTGGCCATCTTCACAGGGTCTTACAACATTCTCTGACGTCAATATACTTAAGAAACTGCTATAGCTGAAGATAATAAGCTCAGTATGTATTTTTCTATGCTTTTCTCTGATCTATATTTAGTTAAAATCATAACTTTATACCACTTTTCCATCATTGTTGACAATCCATAAAATGAGTAATGCCCTATAATATGGTTACAACAGACCAAATTTAGCATCCTCTGAAGATAATTTGAAAGCAATGAGTAGGTCTCAAGGATAAACAAAGAACAACACATACTTACATACACTGAGAGGAGTGACATATTCTTACAGAAGGGGAGGAAACTTCCTAATCTTCATTATCAATTTCACATGTGAGGAAAAGAATTTGCTCACTTTGCAAAACTGCTGCTGTGCATTTTATGTTTGGGAGACATTAGGAAAAATCCTGTTTGCTTAAGCTAACATTTCTGCCACCATTGGCCTTTCCAACATTTAAACCATGTTACCTAAAACTAGAGAGATGATACCGTACTCTGTACGTGCCACCTGGAAAATCCTGTTTAGAATGATGCGGTGTGATCAGCCAATCAGATAAGTCATGCCTGTAGAGGGGACATGTTTGTTTTAGCTGTTGAACTGTGGAGATTACAGAGAGTTGAATCTCTGGATTACCAGTGTAGCTGACATCTCACAACATTTAAGGTCAATCCAAAACTCCTCTTGGCTGCAGTAGGCTTTGGGCTTGTCTCAAAAGATATAGATGTCCTGTGTAAGTACTCTGTTGCAGTGCTTCTTTTTGGTCGTTGAAGCTATTCATTCCATTCTCCTCTTATATAAGAACTCTTAAATTCCTCACAGGGATGAATCAGTTATCGACGTTCTCTGTAATTACATTTCTATTGAGTCCACTTTGTGCATATATAGGACTTTGATAAAAAACAACAAACTTCAGCCAAAAACTGCTGAACTACACAGGAAAGATAATAGAGTGGGGCAATTCTGTAATGGTCATTCATGATGGAAAAAGTTAGCGAGTTCAACAGGATTTTTTTCCTCTTAGATTTATCATAGGCACTTTTTTGGATTACCCTCAGAGAAATATACTTACGAATGGAAATATTATCACAAGTTAGCATTGGACCCCAAAATCCAAACAAAACAATGAAGCAACACAGACTTTCCTTCCTATTCTGATTGCATCACTGGAACCACTGCCTAATAAAGGGATTTTGTTTGAAAAAACTTCCTTCTGTGTTTTTTACAGTGCTGTGTGTCTGCATTCCTGTTCATTTTTGTGCTTGATTAGCTGAAATCAAATACAATGATGTGGATCTCCAAGCAGCTATAAAAGCTCCAACTAGGCAAAGCTAACAGCAAAAAAATGTTCTGCATTACCATCTTCATGAGAATTGTTCAGCAGAAAGCAAAAGACCTGACACAAAATCATGTATGTGTTTTCCCATCCTGTTACTTTGTCTTTATGTAACTGCTCGGAAGTTTGCTCTTTAGTAGGCTTCAAATAGCCGTGTGGACAGGTAACAAAGGATGTGTTGTTTGTGTCTCTGCCTCATACACAGCTATCCTCTGGCCTGCAGCTGGAAAGAAGTGGCTAGATTTTAAGAAATTCGGTAAGTGTGAAGCTGTGGGATTTTTTCCTCTACCCATGATATTCTGTATGTTTTTTGTATTACTATTGACTTTTGAAAAGTTGCTCTTTTGTTGCGGTAAGTCTTATAGATTTTTAGAACTAGGAAGGTATTTTGGTCTTTGTAGTTTATGTTGTATCTCCTAGGTATGAATCACTGAATTGATTCTGACCATAGTCATCAATTTAAATGGATGGAAATATGATTTTTAGCTGACTAAATTGAGACGATTCATGGAGATTTATATCCTCCTATCCGTATTTTTGGAACGTGTAGCTTATGTAAAGATAAAATAACGCAACAACAAATTAGCTACCTAACCAAGGAATCGTCCAATCATTAAAAGAATGTAACAGCACTCAAGAGAAAACTTAAAATTAAAGGATATAGAGTCTATTAGTTAATGAAATAGGAAATACATGAATAAGACAACAAAGCATCTAAAATCTACTTTTATGACAACCAAGAATTTTAATGCTTTTGCTACAAGGACAAGTTTTATGTTTTGCATTTGTCTTATCATCAACAAAAATTTGGCTAGTCAGTCTTTGAAAAAAATATATATATTTGACAGCACTGGAAGAGATCTTGGTGAGTACACTCTTCCATTACCAAGCAATGAAGCTATGGATAGACTAAAATGTGATGAAAGTAGGTGGAAGATGATGAAAATTTCTTTAGTTGAAGCTTATTTTAAAGGATTCTTGACATCAACATGTTGTTTTGATGTGGTGCTTTCTTTAAATCACTGATTTGATCATGCAATTGTTGAAAGCAAATCTGTTGAAAAGTTTTGTAATTGGATTATATGGGAAAGAAAGTTTGTGACTAGAATATTAAATACCAATTGTTGAAATCAGAGCAGTTACTCAGAAGTCTAAACAAGTAACTGAAACACACTGATGTCACCAGGCATTTCAACAAAGAAAGCATAAGGAAATATACATTCCATATACCAGATTTGAAGGTTTTTGGTTTTTTGTTTTTTTTTGTTTTTTTTTTAAAGGCCGAATCTGTACACTTCTTTTTGTAACCCTTTAAATGCCTAAGGTCAAATGATTTATTACACTGTATTTAAGTTCTAACTATTATCCTATACAATATGTAAATAGGAAAGTCCTGCTTCCCTAGAAATTACGATAAGAAAGCAACTTCTTGGTTAGCTGTGACCTCATGCTACAATCCAATGTTTGCCTAACAAAAATGAAATTAGTTTATTTTGCATGAAGAAATCGATCTGATAATATCTTGGGCGGAAATTCCTGACTTATACACTTCTACTGTCTATACCGTAGCCTTGCTTTAATTCTGAGTGCTTTGAACACCTTTTGATGGATGGGCTCTTCTTAACCTTAATAGCAAGATAAATAACAAAATCGATTTTGTGGGTCCTTTGAGCTGCTGTAGTTGTTTAATTTTCATTGGAGAAAAACTTTATCATAAGCTTATTCTTAGTGGCACTCACCTTGTGTTTCCTGCAATGTTTCCTGGGCCTGATTCATGTATTCTTTATTCGTATTCTTTAGCATACTGGGTTGAATTGTCCTTTTTGTCATGGATAAACACTTGGGAGAATTAATTGTGTTGTCTGGTTGCTCATGAAGGACAGACTCAGGCGATATCTAAGCTTTACTGTGGGATGTGCCAGGGAGTGCTCTGGGGTCCTCCTGATCCATCTCCCAGCCCAGATCATTGCCTCGAAGTGTTACAATGAGACCAGAAAGCTTTCCCTGACTGTCTTCAGAACTTTAGCTCTGCCTACGGCAGACATACGGGCAGAATGTGTAGGGGGAAAAAAAAAAAAAAAGAAAAAAACAAGCCAAGTAGCTGCCCACAGATTTGTGTACCTCCTGAAGCCATGACAACTACATTTATGCTAGTGTTTTCTGGAGGAAACTTTAGAGCAATAGGCAGATCACAAACAGAAAATGGCTTAGTTTCTGTTTGTTCCTTGTTTGATAAAAAAAAAAAATTGTCAAATTCTCACCAATGCCACAGGTACTATCTGATGGCCAGATGCCTCCAAACTACTTTAATTACTTCCTAGTCTATTAGGACTCAGAAACACAAGCAAGTCACAATGATTTAACAAGCTACCACCTACAATGTGAGATTTTGTTACTGTTCAGGGACCTGCTCTTAACATGGAGCAAATATAAAGTAACTTCACTAAGTTTTTACCTCTTTCATGGCAGAATAACTTTGAATTAGGTCACATCTGCCATAGTCTAAACCTTCACATGATAGGTATTGTGGCTGGATTGCCACACAGGAACTTTTCCAGCACTAGCAACATTATTTCTCTAAGTTCTTGCAATGAGATACATCTGGAAATCTTTTCTCTGGACCAAAAGTACTCCATAACTACTTCTAGAAAGTAATTTTTGGGGGGTGATACATGGGTGTGGAAAAAAAACAGGGCATTAATGCTTTCCTCCTGTCCCCACCACAACCTGCTAAGATAAGGAGAAAA